>VZTI01004017.1:98846-148225 GCA_013397865.1 Struthidea cinerea | reverse complement strand
GCCCCCGGGCTCCGCTGTGCCCCCCTGCCCCGCCTCCGCCGCTCGGCTCCCCCCGCGCCTCTCCTGCGGACCCCCAGGCCGCCCTACCCCGCTGCCCCGGCCGGTCCCCCCAGCAGTATAGGTAGGAGTAGTAGTCGGTGGAATATAAAAACCTTGGCGATTTGCGCCTCGATCAGGGAGACGATGTCCTTGGCGAAGGGCACGTTCTCCTCGGCCAGGATGGTCAGCATGTTGATGTGCGGCTTGCTGTTGAACGTCAGGTCCTCCAGCGACGACTGGTAGTCGCGGCACGCGTCCTCCCGGGCCTCGCTGCTGCCAGCGCTGCTCTCCGGGGCCGACATGCTGCTCCGACCAGGACCCGACCCACCGACCGACAGCCCCCTCCCCGCGATCCCCCGCCGCCGCCGCCGAGCGATGCCGATGCCGCCCCCCCGCCGCTGCCGCTGGGCTCCTCTACCGCATCCTCCACGCTGCAGCTCCCGCTGGCTGCGCTGCCGGTGCCGCCGCTGCTCGGGCCGCCGCCGGCTCAGTCTCCGCGCTCACAAAATGGCGGCGGCGGGCACGGCTCGCGAACCGCTTCCCGCAGCCGTTGCGTCATGTGAAATTGTGCTCGGGAGAGGGGCCGGCGCCTTGGAGAGCCCCTTTTGTCCGCCGGACGCGCTCTGATTGGCTGGCGCCCCGCCGGCGCGGCTCGCCATTGGCTCGACCGTCAGCACAGCGGCCTGCGATTGGCTGGCACCGCCCTTCCTCCCCGCTGACGGGCTGCTGCGCCCAAGTCCCGCTCCCGCACGCGCGTCGCGACTCGCCATTGGCCGCATCTCCCGTCCCGCCCCGCCGCTTCCGCCCGCCTTCCCGAGCCGCCCTGAGCGCTGATTGGTGCCCGGCCCAGCCCCGCCTCCCTGCGGGCCCGCCCCTCCCGCCGTTGGCTCGGCCCACAGAGCCCCGACACAGCGGCGGTGGGAGCGGTCGCTCTCGGGGTACCGGGGTTCTCTGCTGCAAGGGAAGGGATTGGGCGAGGAGCGGTGGCCCTAAACAAAAACACAAGAAGTTCCACTTCAACATGAGGAAGAACTTCTACGTTGAGGGTGCCAGGCTGCCCTGGGAGGTTTGTGGAATCTCCCTCTCTGGAGACACTGCAAACCCACCTGGAGGTGTTCCTGTGTCACCTGCTCTAGGTGACCCTGCCTTGGTGCGGGGGTTGGAATAGATGGCTTCCAGAGGTCCCTTCCAACCCTAACAATCCTGTGGTTCTGTGACTCGTTCGCCTCAGCGAGCGCCCTTGCTGTCCCTGTTTCTCTGATGCCATCCTGTTAACCAGTCACCCCTCACACCAGTGTTTCCAGGTCTACACAGAGCCAGGAGCTGCAAGAGAGCTAGGAGTAGGGGAGAGCGAGAGAGAAAAGTAACAAAACCTGCCCTTCCTTGGTCATGAGATTTGTCCAAAGGTACCTCTTGGAAGTGAATTTGCTTGCCAAGCATTTTCAGGTGTAATCATTCCTTTCCCCCCCCACTTCATGTTCCTTGGTAACTGGAGAACTGTCAGCATTTGAAACCGGTCGAGGGGTGAATGCTTCATTAAATACACTGCAAAAAGCACGTGGGGTCGTGTTTAAAGTGCAAATGATATATATATATAAATACACATATACCTATATTCTGCAAATATAGCAGAAAGATAAATAAAGATATAAACCTGGCACACTTCTGACAAGAACTGCTGCTTGTTGTTTTATCTGGCTAAAGATTTATTTTAGTTTCTGTGTGCATGTTTGTATCCCCTTTATGAAAAACAGGGAAGGAGGGAACAGGAAATACAACAAGATCTTCTATTTGCCTGTTGAATTGCATGTTCATGTTTGTTCCTGTAAGCCTCAAAAGACTGTACTTTGAACACACCACTTCGCCTTTACAGTGTGTCACCACAAGATAAGAAAATAAAACTGAAGTTTCCGTCTCTGGCTGACCAAAGCTGGGATCACAAGACCCTTTCTCAGAGTAAATATTAGCCAGCTATTTGAAGACACACTGTCTATGAAGAATATTTATTATGTACCAGGAATCAAGCCATAATGTATACCCAGTTTATTTGGCAAAAACAGAACACGCTGTTCTGCTGCTAGAGGAAAAATGTGGGGGTGGGGAAATCTAGCTCCTCCTCCAATGTCCGTGTTTGTAAGTTAGAATGCTCGTTCCTATTAATTACAGGAGCAAAACCAATAATAGAAGCAAAACAGCCTTGATGAGAATGCCATGTGGTCCAAGGCCACCCTCAAAACCAGATTTGCTGTTTACTAATCAGGAAAGGACTGAGCCTGATGTGAAGCAAAGCAATTTGCCGCCTCCAGAACACAGTCTTCCTGAGGCAGAGTACACCCAACGTGCCCGAGCAGATCTCGTGTTTTAGTGTAAAATTAGTTTTCCTTTACCAGTCTTCACGTGAAGCCTGTGGTACCTCAGCAATGCCACCAGGTTGGTAGTGAGAAGTTGATCATGAGGCCCCCGTGTGCCAGTGAGTCGTGGGAATACTCTGTGCTCTAAGCAATTTTTGAAACAGCTCATTAAGAGTGGCACAAGAATACCCCTTGAGTCAGTCCTGGGGCTCTTTAATGAAAAGTTGTTCATTAGTACAGAATTGTTTATTATTTGTGTTATTTATGTTTGTTATTACAGGAATTGTGTGGTACCAGCAGTGTGTGCAGGGTGTGGGTTTCTCTGCGCCTACAAAAGCACACTTCATACATGTGTTCTTGAACTTCTTGTCTAAAGCATAGCTTTGCTGAAAGCATCACCTAGAAATGCCTCTGGTGCAGCTGTATTCCACTGCTTCTTATCACAGTTGACATGGCTGTCAGATAAAGTTTGGATATTTGGGTCATTTGGGGTTTTTTTATAGATGCAGATATAGGTTTTGCTGGCATAAAACCCACTAAAAAGCCTCTAAACTAGACCCACATATAGCACACATGACTTGAGAATCACCAGCAACTGATAATTAAAGAAGTTTTGCTGGACAGTTGTGAAATTATCGTACTACATAAGGAAACATGTCAAGGTAAGACACCTTCCAGGAATTTATTACATTCCAAAGCATCTGTAGTTGAGAAAAGTCATGCTTATGTTTATGTTATGTGATGAATTTTCTTAGGAAGTTTAATAAAATTCCTTTAAACTGTTTTATACCTATACGAGGATGGGGGCAGGGCGGGGGGAAGAAGGGATCTCTAGGCATCCAGAAATGTTCTTGCTGCTTTTCATTCTGGAAAAGTGAAAAAAAAAAAAAAAAAAACTAATTGAAAATGCATCCTTTTTGACATGTCTGGAAGAGGAAAACACAGACACTAGAGAAACAAACACAGTGTCAATTTTTAAATATTGGTTTAATGAGATGTAAATTACCCCTCCGTGTATGAGCTGAAGTCCTTTGTTCTCCAGCTGAAATTCTCTTAAGGAAGCAGGCCATGTTTCTCGGTGGGCCTCCCAGAGGGTGCAAAGCTTTATACTTTCCTCAAGCCTCTGTCGTCTTCAGCCTCGCACTCTGCAGCAGCTGATTTGTGGAACAGTCTTGACTAGAAAGGTTTGCCAAGGTAGCTGCAGTAGAAGACCTGGTAAACCCTCCTAGAGATGGGATCCAATTTAAATTGCTTTAGTAACTATCTTTTGTTTATACCAGAAATGCAAAGAGTGTTTTGCTGTTGAAACCACACCTGTGGGTTTTTGCTGGCAAAGCTGTATTGATTGGCAAGTGTTGTTGTATCCTGCTATTGCTAAATCAGCAAAACTTTTATATGTAAACCAAGCCCCTGTCGTCTGCCAGCCAGATTACTCCTTGTCTAGGTTACACGGTGTCAGGCAGCTTCCCTCACTTTTATTCACCTTTAGAGTTGTACCTTGGTGACCTCTGTCCAAATAACCACAAGCTTTTTATAACTGGATTATCTCCTGTTTGCAGCTAAGCACCTGGGTTGCTCCGAATGCAGAGAGCCTAGTTTTGTTCACAAGGTCAAAATATAGGAAGCACTGGAATTGAGAATTTGTGGAAGCACAAAAAATTGCAGTTTACTTTTTCGATGAATAGAGTGAATTGGAGATGCATGATGAAGGAACTATCTACTAACATTTTTTTACTTAAAAAATTCGGGGTATTGTAACTTTTCTAATATGGTTTGGGTTTCATAGCCTCACAAATTCTTAAGTCATGATAAATTTAAGTCTTTAAGTCGTGATACATTTGCTGGGCTGATTATTAGGAAAAATTCAAATATGGACAGAGTGAAAAATATGTTTAGTATGTCTAGACAAATGTACTAACCTGTATTGCCTTTCACAGCTTTGCCAGATAGTCCTGGCAGTGTGTAATCTCTGTAACATTGTAACATTTTCATTGCTGTGGGTTCATCTTTACAGGAGAGCAGACAGACCTCAAACAGCAATGAGCCAAGATCAAAGACTAAGGATAGATAGGAAAGAAACTGTTGAATCTAAATATTGCTCTCTTTGTCAATCTACACTAAATACCATGGCAATTAAAAACAAACAAAAAAAAAAAAAAAAAAAAAAAAAAGAAAAAAAAGTAGATGTCTGAGATATTTTGGACAGTATTATCAAACCTAGTATTTGGTATGTGGCTATAACACCCAAAGATGTAAGTTTTGTGAAGCACATCTTTATTTATGCTGACTTCAGCTATCTGGGCTACTGCTAAAAGAGTGACCCCAGCACCTTGTGTTCCTGGTGCTAAAGACTTGCTGTGTTCCCAGGAATGTTTGTGTAATCTTTGGAAACCCCGTGTTGTCACAGCTAGATTGTTACTGGTAACCAAGCTGACATGCCACCAGCTCACCTTCTGAAATGACATCTTGATGGGTCTTGGGAGACTGGAGGACTCAAAACCGGGATATATTTTACTCTGGCACATCTGTGTCATCTTCAGCTACCCAGACAGATATTTATTACCATCTTCTTTTAGCTGGGTGACATTTTGCTGGGCAAGGTTCTGGGTTGCTAGAGAAACTGTCTCTGCAGATCCATTCAATCAAGCAAGGCTCTAGTGACAAGACTCATGCTTTCAGCAGGAACATAAATAATTCACATTTCTGCTGGCCAGCTCTCCGTGCCTTCCCTACAAACAGGCTGGCAGCTCCAAGGAAAGCAGCTGCAATTAGCTGGAACTAGTATCTAGAGAGTTAAAGGCATGTTTACTAAAGTATACTATATTTTGGAAACATTTTGCTTCAGGGCCTAATTTCTTTCTTTTTTTTTCTTTTTCTTTTCTTTTTTTTTTTTTTTTTTTTTTTTTTTTGAGAAGGGCATTCCCAGCAAGCCTCTCTGTCAACTGTTTTCCAGAAAGATAATGGGGAAGACTCCTCGTTTAACCAAACCTGTTCCTATCACACCACATCACGCTCCCCCAGCTATCCCTTGTGCGGTACAGCTGCCAAGGAGGCAGCTGGCTTTCTCATTGATAGAGCACGCAGTCACGTAACACCACGGCATTAACCTGGAAAGGATTCCCTGGTGTTTCAGATCTGCCTGGCTGTCCCTGCCCACAAGCAGCCATCGGCACAGATAGCACTGGGTACCCACAGAAGTGAGGGACTCACAACGTTGAGGCTGTGTTTACACAGGGCACTGCAAGTGCTCGTTAAAACTTGGCGTTAAGGTGGATAACTCAAATGCTGCTTCTACACTCAAATTCAAGAGGTTTCCCTCTGTACAAGTTGTAAGCCCATGTCACTCTGACTTCTTCCATCTCTGCAAACTATCTGTCCAGTATTTAATTCATCCCCTGCTCAACCACGCTTCTGCTGTTCAGTTCTGAGAGTTCAACTCTTCCTTCTTCTACGTCAACATCACCCTTTACAACTATTTTCAATGCATGTGGGATGAATGTCAACAAATATGGGAAGGATGTCAAGGAGTATGGGATAAATGTCAATGAATATTGGATAGATGGAGTCTGCAGCAGTGTTTGGGTGAGCCAAGATTTCGTCCATCTTTAGCAAGAAGAATTCACCCAAGAATTTTCTGAGTAAATGACATGCAGTTAAATGGTATTTGGGTTGTTTTAGTGTTTTAGTGTGGCTGCAGCTAGCCCAGCATCTGCTCAAGTCATGGACTGATCTTTTGTTTATGTTACATTGTGGTCTGATAAAAAGTCCTTTAACACTTAAGTGTGTGCTGGTTTTGGCAGGGGTAAAGTTGATTTTTTTCACAGTGGCTGGTGTGGGGCTGTGTTTTGGATTTGTGCTGGAAACACTGCTAATAACACAGGGTTGGTTATCCCTGAGCAGCGCTTACACGGAATTAAGGCCTTTACTCTTCTCACCACACCCCAGCAAGGGGGCTGGGGGTGCACAGGAACAGGACACAGTCAGGACAGCTGACCCCAGCTGACCCAAGGGATATTCCAGGCCATAAAGTGTCATGCTCAGCATATGGAGCTGGGAGAAGAAGGAAGGAAGTGGGGATGTTTGGAGTGATGACATTTGCCTTCCCAAGTCACCGTTACCTGTGATGGAGCCCTGCTGTCCTGGGAATGACTGAATGACTACCCGCCCATGGGAAGTGGGGAATGAATTCCTTGTTTTGCTTTGATTGTGTGTGCAGCTTTTATTTCACCCGTTAAACTGTCTGTATCCCGACCCACAAGGTTTGTCACTTTTACCCTTGTGATTCTCTCCCCCATCCCACTGGGGCAGGAGCAGGAGTGAGGGGCTGCATGGGGCTTAGTTGCCATCTGGGGTTAAACCACAACAACATCACGTGTCTTTAGCGGTCACCTGCATCTGCTGCAGGTTGCAGGTGCCAGATCATTGTGCTGGGAGCTGCCACCTGAATTACAGCCCCTCCTGCCTCCCCTGTTCTCATCACAGCCATTTCTGGCTGTAGGATATTCTGGGGGGTTTTGAGGCTTCTGTGCATTGCACCAGCTTACTAAATGCTTGAAGTTGGTATGGTAGAATGCATCTGATTTTCCTAAGTCCCTTTTTAGAAATATTCCTAGTCTGCCAGCTCTGTGGAATAAAGAGACTGAAAAGCTATAGACTTCTGGTTGTGGTTTCTACTCCAAACAGCGACAGCACACATATCCACATGAGGGTGAAGACCTAATGCAGTCATATTCATGCAACTGATATTTCTGCCAAAGACAGCAGTTGCAAAGTATGACAGGTGATGGAAGGTGTGTTGTGATTCATTTTACTTCACAGATCCTTGAAGATCTGGGAAGTTGGGAAAACCAGCTGCTAACCAGCTCCTACTCAGCCTGTGTGTCCGATTGTTCATGCCTTAGTGTCTGACTTTGTGCTGGTCCCCACTGAGTTGCAGTCCTGAAAACGTTGCTCTGGTCATCAAGTTTGTTTTGAATTTGAATCCCATCCTTCATTATAACTTCCCAGTAAACTATCAGTAAACTTCAGACATGTATTTTCTATTCCATCATCTGCATTGTTAGTGAAACATTGCAAAAACTTGGATAGACCCCTGTAGCCACCTTTCTGTGCTGAAACTATATGAAACCCTGTAGGGGTTTCAGCTAGTTTGTTTATGAACATGCACCACGACAAAAATCTCACTGAAGTCCACATATCTGATAATATCTACCGCTTTTTGCTTATTTATGAGTCTTGTTAGTCTATCATAGAAAGAAATTTGATTGCAATTGTTGCTAGATATAATTTATACCTGATGAATCCATGGTAGCTGCTAATCCTCTCCTTGTTATTTTCCAAATGCTTACAAATAACTCTTTATCTACTCCAAATTGAAGGAACTGAAGGTGGCTGGTCTTTAATTTGTTAGTTCCAAAGACCAAACCCATCAGATCCTACTTCTTATTGATGGTTTTGAAGTTACACACCTTATAGTAAGCCACTAGAAATGCTGGAATTGATTTATATAATGAGTTTACAGCCTGCACCACTGTGTGCTCACAGTGACCGAGGACTTGACTAACGGAGGAGCATCTGATCTTTGCACTAACACTGTAAAAATCAATTTCGAATAAAAAAGACAGTGTAAACATCAAGCTCTGAAGAGGCAGAGCTATTCCCTTATGTCTTTATGGAAGCGGATCTGAGATGGATGCCTGCAGGTGCACATCACTCTGCTCTGACAGTGAATCACCGATAAATATTTTCTGAGTACAGTTATACAACCAGTTCTGCACCCCTTTAGAAGTTGTAGCTGCTTTGCTTATGGGACTGTTATGTGAGACAAAAGCCCTACTCACGTGGACATTTTCAGTGCTTTTTTCCTCTCCAAGAATCTGTTTACCCATGCAAGGTTTTCGATTGGTTTGATAAGATTTTTTTCAGATAAATCAATGTTGACAATTACTAATGTCTTTTGTTATCTACTGTGGGAAAAAAAAGAAATTGAAATGTTGGTAAAGATTTGCAAAACATTCTTTAAAATGTGTATTTGTGGGGGTTTTGTTTGGTTGGTGTTTTCTAATTAAAAGCAAAGCTCCAATTTCTCTTTTAACAGAAGAACCCTGTCCATCAGAAAAAGCTTAGTTTGGCAGTGAGGTGCAAAGTAGTTTTCCCAGAATCAATAGATAAGGTAGGTGGTGTCTTTCTTTTTAGCGCTTCATTTAGATTAGAAGGAACACCTTCTAATTGAATTGAATTTTACACTGCTCCTTGGGGCATTTCTCTGGGAAGAAATGTGATTCTAGGCTAAAAATCTCCTCTCATTTGCCTGAAAGTTCCCATTTTTGGAATTCAGCTTACACTACTAGCCCAACAATAGCTTTTTATAGTGGTGAAAAATATTTTTGTGTGTATTGTATTGCAGAAGGTTTGCAGCATTTCTCTTGAAATCAGAGCAAATCTGGTCTCAGGACAGTGTTTTAACTCTTACTTAACAAAGCTGTGGTTCCAGCAACATTAACACCCACGGAACCTTGAGTAGGAGGCAAAACAGGCACCCTCCCTCTCTTTTCGCACTCCCATGCTGGATGGCTTGCAATGTTGTGCATCTCCCTACTAACACAGCTCTTCTCTCTCTAATTTTCAGCGTGAACAAGAAAACCCATGGATCAGAAAACAAATTATTCTTGCAGTGCCCCCAAGGTCGTGTGTTCATTAAAATACAATTGTTGCTAGTTCTATTGCAGAAACACTTCCCAGAAACCCTTCTCTCCTTCTCCCACCCTGGACAGCCCCTGAAAAATATCAAACCACAGTGGGCTGGACACAGCTGGCGCGGTAACCACATAGAGGGTAGGGGGACTGCAGCATTATCAGCACATTATCTCTTGTATCCAGAATAGGCTCTTCCCTGATTCTTCAAACAGGATTTTCCTGTTACTGTGTGTGGGCTGGGAGGTTTGACTACATTCTGACTCTTCCTATGCTGTGCGTGCAATTGTCTCCCAGAAATCTTTACGGAAACCTTTATGCAAGGAGGCGTAAACCTGCTCGGGAGAGTAGTATCAGTGCTCGACAAACCCAATCCTTCTAGGGGACAGCTCTCATCATCACAATACAGCCAAGCGAGCAACCGCCCCCCTCAGCCCTTTACATTAAGGAACAGTTTTTGACTTAAGCCTATTTTGTATCTTGTAAGAAGATTAAAAGAATTAAAGAGAAACCAAGTGACCTATTCAGTCCATTTAATATTAAGTGTATGACACGTAGCTTCATCTTGTACAGGGTCAGAATAAACAGAAGGACATAATGACTGTGCACATTTTATGCTGCTCTTGAGGAATACCCTCAATACTTCTAAGCTGGAATACCCTGCCTGCATCCATCTCCAGAGGATCCCCAAAGCTTTGTAGTTGCATACAGATGCCACCAGCCACAGTTCTTGGAAAAACCACCCTATTTTGGTTATGGCAGAGTAATCACTTCAGTATACTGAAAAGGAAAGCTCCCTCGGCTGTGCTGCAAAGGCTTTAGGGAGTTGGAAAGTGGCTGGCGGTGGGTAGGATGGGGCTAGGGTAGGGTCATGGCATCCCTGCAGACCCTGCCCAAGGGGTCCCACACAAGGTCCACATGAATCAGCACTTTCATCAAAGGTGTGAATAGACCCTGCTCATCAATTGCATCAGTGCAATGGTGGCACATTAGTGTGGGGGACATGCTGGGGACAGAGAATATGGCCTTGAAGCAGAGGCCCTGCAGCAGATCTGTGCCTGCCAGCCCATTCCCCAAGACTGCAAGACAAAGTGATACAAGCACGATGACTTCTTCCCATGCTGGCCATGCCTAAAGCCCTTGCCTGTCCCTCAGTAAACGCCAGACTAAGTGCAGTCATTTTGAGGACTCCACAGACTCTGCAGTAAAACAATTCACTGGCCGACCTAAATTGAATGATTACAGAAGTACTCACAATGTACTTCTTCACAACCGTTATAAAAGTCCCGGGCTCATTCCCAACTGCTTTTACAATCTGTTTGCCTGAGTTGCTAGCAGGAAAAAAACTCCAGCTACAGTTTATGTGCATGGTGTAGGAACGTACAGCTGCCTAATATCCCTATTTATTTAAGCACTGTGTTTGTTTGAAATGTACATACAGTAAATATTGTCAATAATAAACAATCCATAATGAACTAACAAACTGTTGTCTTTATGCTGGGAGCAGCTGGTATTTTGGGATATACCATGAGAATCAGCATTTGGAGATGTGCCAGCTGAGATAGAATTGGGACAGGTTCCTGGCCTCGTCACAGCCAGTTATTGCTTTGAGCTGGGTTTATGTGTGACAATACTGTGTTTGGGGATCTTAGCATATTTTTAAACATATGAAGATGAAGGTAAAAGTTATGTGTTTCTGTGTCTAATTAACCACTTCAGTGCTGTGAAAGGAGACACAATCTAGCCCCATAATAAAACCAACCCACAATAATCCCATATACGTATATACCCCACTTTTTAAATTATTTAGGCCGCAATTTCAGTTAAGTCAATAAATTTGCAGATTTGAATTATCCAGTCATCAAGTAAGTACAGCAAATAAGCAGCATATATACGTACTGATGAGCTGGTTATTTACAGCAGAACTCATTAGCAAGCAGACACATTAGTAGGTTGCTCAAATAAAATCTTTTTAGATTTTCTTTATCTGCATTTTCTTCCTGATAGCAGAAATTCTGACTTCTCCTTCTGTTCTTTCCCCCTTGCTGCTTCCATCAGGAATAAGAAAGTATAAAGGAACGTATTTGTTTCACTCACACTATGTGAAACACTGCAAAGTGTACACACGGGCTCATAAACAGGTAGAGGAGCTGCAAATATGCTTTGTTCAAGCTCTACATCTGTTATAAAGGGCCCCATGGTGCAAAGCGTGCAAAGGCACAAGCATTTAAAAGGGCAGAATTCAGACTGATTAATATAGTCCAACAGGGTAGCTCTGCTGAGGTGCTCTATGAGTCCTTCTCTTTTGCCTTGCCCTTTTATTGCCCTTTACCTCTGTACTCACCTTCTGTACGTGCGAATGATCAGAAGAACAACTTGATGCTTCCAGGCCGAAGTTTAGCAATGGGTTTACATTCAAATCTTTATGTTCTGCAGTTTGCTCTTGTCATGTAAACGTGCAAATCTACTAAGTAAGGAATTCACATTATAATCCTGCAAGACACCTTAAGGCAGGCACCTCCTCATTTTGGAGGTAATAAACATATATAATTATATTAGCACTCTGGTGGAGTCAGCAGATCTTTGAGGTGGACCTACCTCCAGTTTTCCCTTGAAACAAACATCCCAAAAGACAAAGCTCTTAACTTCAGAAATCAGATTTTGTTCAACATAAAGGAATACTTTAAAAAAACCCCAACAACAATAGAGAACTCTTGAAGTTAGGCAGAACAGAAAGTTTCTAAATTAACTCCTTGTTAATTTAGGTTCTTTCTTTCAAACACGCCTCTGTCCATCTTATCCCTTAAGTGGTTCACTCAACTCATCTTGCTTATCTGCACCAAAGAAAAGCATCTTGTCCCCTTTCCAGGGTTCCAACCACAGCTGCAGCATCCAAGACAGAGGCAGCATCTTTCCCGATGCCAAAACAGCCTGTATGTTTTGTTACACACCATGTTCTAGGGAACACAATAGATGGTGAACACAAAGAGAGCAGGTACTCCCCCTGCAAGCTGCAGAAGGAGGCCTGAAGGCTGTGGCTGCTTTGCCCTGCGGCAGTCGGTTTAGATGCTGTGTAATAGCCTGCTTTGTCCTGTTCCAAACCAGCTGTGTGTCCAGGTAGGTGTTCATTAGAGGTGAAGATATTTGGCAATTTTGTGTCTTGTGTTGACTTAAGCACGTAAATGAAGGCACGTTAGCAAATCCAGAGTGCACAAGCGTGTTTATACTCTGTATAAATAACTACATTGTCAGTATTGCAAGATAGGTATCTCTTGTGGTCATGTTTATTGGGGATGTAGAGCCTGTGTAATGTCAGGGATGTAGGCAGTCACTTGGGAGATGGGTGCAAGAGGCTGGTGATTTCACCCCAGAGCTGGATGCCCTCACAGACTGTGACCCAGGTTGTGGGCTGATGAAGTAAACACATCTCATGTCCCATGTATGCATGAATCTCACAAAGCACATTTACCCAATTTACTTCAAATTTCAACAGACTGATGAAAAACAAAGCAATGATCTATATTTTAGATGATTCAGGCTGTGTTTTCAGTTAAGTCAATAAATTAGCAGATCCAAATTATCCAGTTACCAAGTTACCACAGCAGATAACTAGGTCACATAATGAAAAAAGTAAAAATTTTTTAAGCTTATTTTGGAATATAATGAAGGTCTAGTTTTCTTTTAACCAGGAAAACCCAGCTACTATTTAGCTAATATTTTTTTGACACAGTTAACATGTCATGGAAGACCCTGTCATTACTGGGCATAGGTGCCCGTGGAATATTAAGTATATATTTTGGTCTTTGGCCAGTGAAATGATCCAAGCAGACAAGAACTGTACCAGAAATCAGTTCAACAAGTGCAATTATACAAATGCTTGTGACACATCCTTAAATCTCCCTCCTTTTACATGTTAGCAGTTTTACATTGGTTTTGCCATCTCTATGCAGTTACAGAGTATTTTGAAGATTTCACATGTAGACAGATCATCTCCAACTGCAGTTTTCACATAGCACTGGCTTTTTCACTGAGAAGAACATACCAACGGCAGTGTTTTCCTTTTTTAGCAACTGTAAGAGGCACAGTTCACCCTCCTCCTCTCTGGCCATGGCTTAATGACACAATAAATCCAACGTTAGGGCCCTTGGCATCGGACCAGCTATACCATAACCTGCTACCCAAGGTGCAGATCCAGCTTTCACTCACGCTGTCAGTTAAAATTTCTTTAAAATTTTGCCGATTTCTTACTGACACGCTTAATGTGATTACAACTACTGCTCTCTCTGTGCCATTATCACTTTATGTCAGATTAGATACCAGCTACCAGCTGTTACAAAACTCATATGAACTTCATACCAGAGATACTTAATTCAATGGCAATGTGGTCATGTGCCCACACTGGACTGGAACCAAACCCATATGCTTGGAGATCCATCACTGCACGCATCCAATAATAAAAATGATGGAAAGAGTCTCACACATGCACTGCACACACTAAAATTAAGACATCCTTTCACTGAGAAAAAGTTAAAAAACACGAATGGTTCAAGCAGCTGTTTAATTTCTTAGGATCTCTCTCTTTAAAGGCACTTTGGGATTTTACCAAATTAGATGTTCCTACATAAGGGTGCAAGGCAGAGCATGTAAGGGTCATGGTGGAGAAAACAGCCCTGGCTCCTGGCTCAAACTGCAAATGCAGGACCTCCATCAGTATCAATTTTGTTTTACAAAAATAATTAAAATTTCTTCAGCACAGTATGTCCTTACATTCCTTCTTTTCTTGTCAATCACTGTCATGCTCTCAGCATTTTTAAAGCACTCCATATTCTTACTGTGGAGGAACAGAAGTAGTAATAAGAGCTCACAGTTCAGCTGGTTAGCTTTTGGCCTAAAAAACACAAGGGTGTTTGGCATTTCATAAGAGGACATTCCACTCATAGCTAAACAGTTTTCTTGTACCAGTTGTCAAGGGGATTTTAAAAAGCTCCCCATGTTCTTCTCTATGTGTGAGTGAATATTGAGGCTTGAGAAGACATGGTGTGCTGTTGGTTTTGGTTGTAGTGTTTCAGGGAAGGGTGAGGAGAGAGAAGTGGCATCATTGCTGTTTTAAGTTAGTTCTTGAACTCCTGGCTACTTGTGCTGTTAGATTTCTGAAAGATAGAACTGCTCTGGGCACTGCCTCACATTTTCCGCTGCTTGAAGTTTGATCTTCCAGTATTAAAAAATGGCATTTTTTAACCACTCAAGTTTTGCACTGTTGATTGCTCTCAGGAGATTGACATGTCTGCCCCATGTCACCCATGACCAGACAGCAGTGTGATTGTAGCAATATGGAGCAGCGAGGAGGACCCAGGCAGGTGCAAAGGAGGAACTTTACTTACAAAAAACCCGGCCTTTTTATGCCGTTAGTCGGTTGTTAGTTTACGTAGTTTTAAGGCACAACAAACCCAGTTTCACCAACCACCAAACACCACGGTGCGGGCACGAGGCATTCACGCAGCAAGCCTCACTTCCCCTATTCTAGCTGGGTCATTCTCCCACAGTCCATTTCTACTTAGGCTAAGTAGCAGGCCAGAGCCATGATTCTACCAGGCCTTCCCTTTACAAAGCTTTACCTATCGGTCACAGGTGATATTTTCCTGTACTGCTGTACCAATATGTACTTCTTTTCTTTGTAATAGAAGCTGCAGCATGTGTTGATTGAGTAGAAAAACAGACCCTGTAATAACTGTGAAGACTTCTAATCCTTACAGTCTCAGCTGGTTTTAACGCTTGCCTTAGCTTAACTCAATAGAAAGACTGGCACTGCAATAGCATGTGCAAGGTTGTTGTTCAGTACATCTCTTTCCTGTGGCTTTTCACAAGATGAAGCATCTCCATAGCATTGCTGCAAGGCAGAGACAAGACACATGCAGGAAAGAATAAAGCTTGTTTTGATGATAGGAAACTGCTTTTTGAAAGAGAAGTAGACCCTCCTCTGAGCATGCGTTCTCTTCAAATATATCACAACTTCCCTGTTTCTAAAGTCCGTCCTGTCAATTCCTTCCTTGTTGATTTTGGCAGAAAGTTCAGACAAATCAATTAACTGGTGACAAATCTCTGCTCTAAGAAAGTAAGATCCCACTGGGAAAGCCAAGTATAGCCATTAAAATGTTCCACAAGAAAATGCATCACGTTGCATCTGTATTTAACTTGTCCAAGACTTTGCAAAATTCTGTGCCTTGATGAAGCAACTGTCAGTTGTCAATATCTAAAGGCATTGCATTTCAAATCTGGAAAACTGTTGCCTCTTTTATCCCACCAATGTAATTTGGCTTGTTCAACCTTCTTTCCTCCTTCTTTGTAAGATAATTGCTAAAATGAGCTGCTTCTAGGAAGGCACGATGGCTGTAAACTGGCATATACAGTATGCATGAGTTCACACCGGGTCCAGCCAAGGGCAGGACCAATAAGTGACTTATGACACTGTCCCAGAGATGAACAGGAATGTCTCTCTGGCAGAAAGGAATTAACAACAACAACATAGCCCTGCAATCTCCAGCTATTTGACAGCACACCCAGCAGTCTGCACAGCCACTAGAAATGCAGCTCTTCAGCCAGGATGTTATGTCAAAGTTAAACTAAACTTAGCCACTGTAAGTTAGGGCCATCCAACCTGCTCTACCTAAGCCTCTGCTGTATTCTGTAGACAAAGGATAAAATACCCAACGAAATACCTCACGAAAGATTTTGTGTTATGTTTTCAGGCACCTACTCTATTTCATCCCTTGAAGGGTCAGATGTCATATTGCTGAGATTTCACTGGCATTAGGGCCTCTCTCCAAAAGGCAGTGAAATATAATCTGGTGGAGCATTGCAGTATGTACATTCCATCTGAATCCAGAACTTTGTGGACTGCTGGACTAATTACTCTATGGGAGGACAGTTAGGTACGTACAGTAAATTCAAGTAATTAATCCCCCAAATCAAGAATTCATTAGTTCAAACCTAACTACATACAGATGATTTTTCAGTAAGTTATTATAATCAAATCAGCACTGATGTGGATCAAACCTTTTCCCTAGGAAAGAGCAGTAATTCATCCAAAACTGCTAAAACTGGGACCAGTTTAAGTGAAAACAGTTGTCCAGTATCATCAATCCAAATCCCAGGGGACAGGTCGCAAACAACAAAGAGCTTGTACAGGGAGGGCTCGAGGGTTAGAGATGACTCAATACTCCACTGCATCATTGCAAACAGGAAGAGACTATTTCATAAGTCACGGGTCATTTCCATAACTTGAAAGCCCATCTGTATACAAACAGGTCATTACAGCAAGGAATCACACACAGGATTTTCCATGTTATTAATCTCAAGCAGAGCACAAGTGCTGGGCATGCTTAAATCCTGCAGAAAGCTTTGTATAGTCTGGTGTAGACTGGAAACTCCCAGAAGAACCACAGTGTATGCTGGTGTCATGAATACACCCTTGTGTCTGCAATAACCTCCTCTTATCCTCCTGACCCTTTTCCTCTAATCCCTTAATCATTGTTGTGGCATTTCTCTGTGTTTAAATACATCAAACACACTTCTTGCACCATGGACACAGTTTTGGAAACAGGTTCAAAAGGCTTGATACCTGCAGATGAGGAGGAAGTGAATCCTATTCATGTTTGGTATTGCCTGTCTTTTGTGGAAGAGAAAGCCAGAGGTCATCTGCTGTTTGCAGCCTTTGTGAAGATGCCTCTTCAATTTTTCGCTTGAGTTGGTCCCTAGGTTGCTCTATTTCTGTAAAGAGAGAGGAGTTTTACCTACTCTAGTAAATACTAAGGCCACATCTGTGCTGTACTTCTGCAATAGTTCAAAATTGCTGGTACTCAGGTGTTTGGGTTTTTTAATAAAAGAACTTTAGATAGGAATTCCATTTTGAAAATAATTTCTGAGTGGTAAATAAACTGAAATAAAGGACAGAAATGTTTGAATTTTTGTTCAAATCTTTCAAAACTACTTAAAGATATGTAGGAAGATTCTGAACACACCATCTAATTCAGAATATAAATCACTATATATTAGAACATGAAACATTTTCCATCATCATTTACTACTACCTTTTATTTTGTACAGCTTCTCAACAGGTCTCCAGTCAACAACAGCCTGAACCACTTATTCACTCACACACGGTCCCATGTGGAATTCCACTGATTTCAAAAAGTTAATGACTGTCTACCAATTACATGACTTTAACTGTCACACTTTATTCCCTTAGATGTGAAATCAGATCCATAAAATCTTTTAAGAGTTGCAGACCTTCAAAGATGAGGCAGAGTATTACCAATGTTAGCAGCAGCAGCCTGCAGGCACAGCGGCTGAGCTGTATCTCAGCTAGATGTGGAGGTCAGATATCTAACTTTGAGCTAGTCTAACCTCTGCTTCCTCTGTGGTCAACGGAAAGGAACAGACATCTCAAGAGACAAATTAGTCTCCCTGCAATACAGGCACAAGAATTGAGCCCATTCCTACATAAGCTACTCACATAATTAACTATCTAGTCATTAACTGTCGAACATAGTGGGACGCCACGTGAGAATAATTACGCACACACAAATGCTCTTTGGGCTCAGGCTCCTGCTAGCTTGTGTTCTCTAAACTGAGATTCTTGAATTAGGGTAAGAGGTGCTGAAATCAACCTTGGGATGTGTGCAGTCCTCTCCACAGACTGCAAGGAAAGCCCAAGCACACACTGGGTATCTGTTAGGTGTCTGAAGTTCAGGGAAATTACTTCGTTCACTACTAGTGTCTTACATTTCAATCCCTAATAAATGCTAGAGCATTGACAATTTATGCAGTTATTTATTTCAAATACTTTGTTCCTAGGCAGAAGTAGTTCCCAATCAACACCAACATTATTTCAAACCTGTCTTCCTAAATTTGACTGTATTTGCTTAGTCTCACCCAGAAGAACAATGCCAGAGGAAAAAAAACCAAAACAAAACAGTGAGGAAAAGCTGAAACAAAAATCTTTGCTAGACACTTCTTTCTTGTAATTACTAACTAAAGATGAAGTATTAGGAAATAAAGGAAGCACTAAGGCCGTCACACTCAATATTCAGGCTGTAGAATGTTTAAACATTGAAGCGATACATAAACGGTCTTAGAGCCACCCTCTGCTGGTGGACACCCACCGGTACAGCGGGCCAGCAGGAACAGCAGCCTCTCCAGTTTCAGAGCCAGCAGAGATCAACGCCCCCGACGAGCATTTTGCAGCACCACGTAGTGTTCGGCTACCCTGAAGACATGAGCAGTGTGACCCGAAGGGAGCTGGGAGGGGGAGGGACCGAGGGAGGCCTTCTCTGTGCCCGTTCGCGTTACGGGGTGCCTCGGGTTCTGCAGCGGGGAGCTCTGCCATTGCCTCCCTCCCTTTACAGCTACATCCAGACCGGGTTTCACCTTACAGCCATGTCCCTAGGAGTCTGCCATGGGAGAAGACATGAGCAGGATTTATGCTGCTAACACAAACCGTGCTCTCTCTGCTGCTCTGCAAGCAAAACAGGTGGGCTAGGAAACCACAAACCCTGCCTGAACAAACCCTGTACTGACTTGCACAACCACCTGCATGCATTCATTTTATTTAAAATAAAATACAAATCTAATGTTTCTGTTTTGAAAATTAGGGCTTCTTGTATGTCTTTTACTATTTTCTAAAGAAATAACATAAAGCCACGTTGTATCTTGGACTCAGAAATGTGAACACATCTGCTGATGTCAAAACCAGACCGCATGAAAATGGGTGAATAGTTAAAACTGTATCAAGAAGTTACATTTATCTATGGATGGATTCCAATATAATCCTTATTAAAGAGGGAGCAGTAGTTGACTATGATTATGAATGCATTAAAATTAGGGGAACCCTACAGAGGTACTGCTAAGTCTTTGATTCTCCTTGTTAAAATGTGTCAGCAAGTTTTCCAAGGGATAATAGCTTTCAGATAGAACATTGCAGACATAACGAGTACAGAGGGCTGGGTTTGCTCAGCCTGCTGATGGGTTTTTGCACTATCGTATCTCAGCTGTGACAGGTTGGTTCCCAGCAATACCGGGGGTCTGCATCTTCCCTGGGCATCTGCAAAACACCACTTCTGTATTGGAGGTATTTGAGGCAATTGGCTACAGAGATCTGTTTTTCTTCAGGTGTAATCAGTTTAGGAAATAGAAGGTACTACTTTAAAATTTTAAAAGAAAAGGTTAAAAACATGAAACTCAGCACATGAAGAGCACTTTTTGTCTACTTTTTAAGTGTTATTAGATCTCTTTCCCCACCCAGATTCAAGAAGGAGGGCTCTTTCCTCCAAGTGTACTTTCTTCTTTATAATTATGGGATGCTATTAGTGGAATTCTGCAGCCACCAGAATCCCCATCTCCCCACAGCTAACAAATTATTACTAAAGGGAATTATTATCCTAGCGTTTCTCACACACTAAACACTGAATGCAATGTACTATGTATGGGTGACAAGGAAATAGTAGAAAAAGAAAAAAAAAAAAAGGAGTTTGGAAAACCTGTGTGTTGGCACACACCTACATATTAGCTAGAAACAAAATGGTGATGAAAACCAAATGCCATCTGTGGATGGTGGATGTGAGCAAAATAATGCCTTGCTTTTCTTGCTACGTCACTGACTGCTGAGCAGTAAATTCAGGAAAGACTGGGATAGCTATCCCCTTACATCCACAGAGGTGAACATCACCTGGAGGTTGCACGCAAAGCACTGCCAGAGCACAGGGAACGTTCAGGGCACATGTTTCCTTTGGGAGAAATAAGATGGCAAATTGACAGTACCCAAGAGGCAGAGCCACTCACACCAGAGGGAATGACTGAGGCAGGCATATTCCAAACTTAGGATCTTGGCTGATGTGATTTGTACCTAAACTTACCTTTAGGTAACAGAGAACTTACTATAGCAAAAGGCTGGGATATCTGAGGTACCGTCAAACCCATGCCAATGAGACTGCAATGTCACTCAGAATGAACAGCAGCAATGCCACCCATCCCGGAGAGCCACATCATTCAAGTGTTGACAGAAACTTGTGAGAGACTCCTCACATCCTTGGTTTCATGGCCAAGAGTGTCACACGCCTCAGTACTCATGACAAGGTTAATCACCCTCTCAAGGATGAGAGTTTAAAAGACAGATGTGAGCAGATATTTTAACAAAACAGTTCACACCAACTGTATCTGTTGGGGACCAGACATTTGCGTTCGATTTGTTTTCAAGAGGGACTAGCTTCCTGTCAACAACACAAAGCTCCTCTCCTTTTCCATGATTCTCCCAACTTACTAATATATATTTTAAAAAATGCTAAATTATGAATAATATATAAAACAATGTATACAAATGTATTTAAAATATACATCTTATATACATATGCCTAGATTTCCAGATATGTATTTATAAACAATTTACACTATAAAAATATGTATGAATTATTATTGCATAAATATTTTAATGAAGAATATTCATTTATTCTCATTGGACCTACTAAAATAAACTCCATTTCATCACCCCTGTGTTTCCAGGAGGTAGCACTGGGACAGCAGTTGCTCCAGTCACAATCTACCCGGGAGATGAGAGGAGTTTGCAGTGGGCAGGAACTTTCAGGAGGCCAAATGGACCTCACTGCTATGAGTTAGAAAAGTGTGACTGCCCTTCATCCCTGGTGACGCACAGCACCCACCTGGCTGCCAACTCATGAGGATTGCACCTGCCTCTACTTCATGTTTGTTTCTCCAGAAAGGTTAACAGCAGCAACAATTTAACTCTTGGGGGATGCAATTACTCTCTTAGCTGGCATCCACTGAGGCAGCGCACGAACGGTGAAGCCACTGCATGTCTCTCTGAAACAGCTGCCAGCTCATTGTCCTCGTCAGAGGGTAACATTCACCATCATCAGAACAGAAGAGTTCACAGCAGAGGAGCCTTCACTGATAGCAGGAGCACTGCAAAAATGTTGATAGGGAAAACTGGGATTAGCTGTTCACCTATCGTATGTGACACATTTTAGTACCTAATTCTCGCTTTTGCTGATCTACTCTGCCATTAAATATAAAACTATACTTGGCTATGTGTAGGGGTAAGATACAATTCCCTATATGTAAGAATTAGTTCCATCAAAGGAAAATATATTGGTAGTCTCAGTAACAAAAAATACCCCCAAACTTACGAGAAAATTGTTCCACAGCTCTTACTCCAGCTCTGTTTGCACAAGGATTTGTCTGGACTACACTGAACAATCTCTAGTGCTGCTTACAGACAGCAGTATCTCTTGAGCTACTGCTACCTGGTCAGAAGGCTACACACAGCAAAACCACAAAAAGGCTCTGTCATGAGACCTAACACAGCAAAACATAGTTAACAAAAGCACCCACGTACACAAGGGACACTGCTGGTCCTCTCCAACAAAATTAACTGCACCCTTAGATGCATGATTTAATGAGCCAGAGACTTCAGCAACAAGCCCAAGAACTTCTGACTTCTGGCATGCACCCAGCTACCTGTTTTTTGTGCCTATGGTGCAAATGCTCTAAACCAGGTCACAAACCCAACTCAGGTTTTATAAAGCCACAGAACTACAACAAACCTCCTCCACTTCTACCATGACCCACAGAAAAGCATACCCAGGGCAGGGAGCGCGTGTTAACACCCTGATTAAGACACTGATAGCTCTGTGTGCCACTCCAGGTAGTTGCATCAGCGTGAAAGTGAGTGGTGCACTGCAGCATGCAAAGGCAAGGGCAGAAGGTAACACCAAACTTCTTAAACCGGCAACGCCACCGCTGCCTCTGCCTCATGCAACTGCGTTTTTCGAGAGCTCAAAGCAGGGAGCTCAACGCACACCACTTAAGAATGCATGCCCGCAGAGACCCTACTAGAAACAAAGTAACTCTGATGTGCATGACACCGTAACAGGAGGGTAAAACTACCCTGGGGAAGGTTGCTTAGGTCATCAGCTACACATCTTTATGCTGGTTTTAAAAAACCTTTCCTGTATTGTGGCACATCAGCCCTATTAAGCCATGAAGAACATAGCCTCCTCACCTCGTGAGCCCTAGGTGTTGTGTATGCAGAACAAGGTTCAGAAAAGATTCTGGGTCATGCAACTCAGCAGGCAAAGTGACCAACACTAGTGTGACCATCTTTAAATCTCTGCAAGAGCAGTGTAACATCATCTTTTTCATAAAGTTCTGCATCAGGAAACCAAGTGCTGCAAGAGTAGCCACTGAATACATGAGGAAGCAGGTTTGTGTAAACCTGACCTATGTGGACTGCAGCCAAGCCATGAAGGCTAGCTCCTCACTAGGAGTCCATTAAATTACATCCTTAGGACACTGCATGTAAATAACTAGACAGAATGGAGCAAGTGAAACCATGTGACTGGAAACTTGGCCAGGAACCTGAGATACTTACTGTTGCTGCCAGTTTTCCAGGATGAGGCATTTGCAAAGAAACGGCAAAAAAACTCCACCCAAAAATAAGAGAGTCAACCAGTGGTAATGTACAGAAAAACTTAAGGTTTGGGTGAAGAGTCCAAGGCAAGGAAGAGAGCAAACCCAGGGAACTGTGGCACAGGCAACACGATCAAATGATGCTGTCCTAGGAGCTGCATGCTTTCTCACAGTGCAGCAGTACTTACCCAAAAGGAAATGGTTTGCGTGCACTGAGGAATGCTCTGACTGCAATACTATTGTTCAGGTATTCACACTGCCCAAGCTTGTATTTTAAGCTGAGTCATATAGGAAGCAACGTGCAATTTTGCACCACTACACTCAAACAGCTGAAGAACCCAAAGACTCTTGCACACGTGACCAGGGATTCCAGTGTATCACTTTAGGTGCAGGACTGCATTTGAAAATTAATAATGGTGCATCACTTCACATAAAAATATAGTTGCTAAAATTAAATTTTAACCTCTGGTTACGGCTTTCATTCTCGCTACATCCAACACTTCTCCCCTACAACCTCACAAAAAAAAGGGTCAAGGAATGGTGTTGGGAGCTTGCCATAACCACAGGCCCATATTGCCTTTGTCAAAGGAAGTGATTTCCCAAAACGTATTCTTTCAATGAAGATATTCTTAGTGAGCTTTTGATTTCAGCAGAATTTATGTGACTCTTATAAATCCTCTGCTCTTCCCCCTCCCACCTTTTAAATTTTTTTATGTTGAAAGAAGTAAAAGCTAGTACCATGCTTGAATATTTGTCAGCTCACGGGCTGCTCTCCTGGCACAGACAAGCACATCAGCTGAACAGTATCCATTACCAACTCCAGTTTACCACAGCACAACAAAAATAGCCCTTCCCTGGACTAGTAGCAACTGAGTCAGGTCCACACCAAGCATAACCTCCGTGTGATACCTCCACTTGCTTTATGCAATACAGGGTTTTATCGAGCTTTGTGCTGAAGAGGGCAGTGCACACACAAAGTACATCTAAACATGCACTCCAAGTGTTTCTTGTTCCACATGGAAGTGCTCAGGGCACCCATTGTGTATATTAAAGCCAGGACAGTGGCAGCCAAAAGATTTATGCTCAGCCCTGGAGCCCACCCGAGCCATGTTTGTGTGCCATCATCCAGCAATCCAGGTGTGGGAATGCTTATCTTCAGTGAAGAGCTGCAATCAGCCAGCTGGCTCTGCAGCAGCTAGGTGGACTGAGAAAAGCTATTGTTCCAAGAACTAATAGTATTTGGCAAAAACTGAAGCTGTTTGGGTGGTTCTGAACTGGGTAGTGGCATACATCCTTTTAAGAGAAATGGGGTCTGCCTACAGCCTTATGGTCTTCCGTGGTCATGTCAGGGCATCCCACCTTAAGAGATATATCCATGTGTAGCTAACAGCTGCAGAACTCTTGATTCTCCTTGTGTTTACAAAGTTCTCCCCACTGCTAGTGTGCCTTCCCAAAAGGCAGCTTCCCACAACTGGAGTCTTGGAGTCTCCTGTACTTGAGCTACTTGCAGTTTTTCAGTGTCCTGACTAGCACTTTTAAGTTCTGCATAGTGATTATCTTCCCCAGTATGTAAATAAAATAAAATCAATTTCCTGTTTCAGTACTAGATGAGCTCTCTTTTCAACTCTAAAGGGTTTGAAGTCGTGGAAGCCACAACCTTTATCTCTCTACTGAGTTCTTTCAGATACCAATTTGTAGGAACACAGGGACTTGCAGCAGCCTGCAAACCCTTTCCCATTGTGTAACTGCTATTGAACGGCTGCCATGTCTTAGCTGAAGAACATGTCCATGCTAACTTGACTCTTGACTGCTCTTAGAGCACTCTTCTTTTTGCTGAAAGACAAAAAAAAAAAGGGTAACACTTTATAATTAGTCATTAGAATTATTTCCAGAGTCGCTTTACACACTTTTGGCTATGCACAAATACTAGGCTCTTCCAGATATTGGTTTAACAGCTGCCTTCCCACAATTTCATTGAGAACACTTAAAAAAGGCACAGAGGCCTTCCACTCCTTCCTGTTTTTCCAAGCTCCCCCATCAAAGTAGACTACACAACATATTCTTAGAATTATCATTAAGACACTTGGAAACAGTAACATGATATACAAGTATTTACCTGTTCCACCCAGCTGAACTCATCCTCTCACCTTTCCCCTTGCAGCTCCAGAAACTTTTTGGCAAACATCTCCATGGGAAACAATTAAACTCAACCAACCTTCATCACAGCTTCTTCATCCACTATCATCTGAGGATAAACTTCAATGTGAAAGAGTTTACACCCTTCCCCCATAGGCTCTGAAATAAGCAGTTGGTCAGTGACACTTCCACTCCTTCCTCCAAGGGGACTGCAGACAACTAAGTTTTACAGCTGGGGTAATTAAGAAAACAGGATCTTAAAAGAGAATTTATGTGCCAAGACTAGCATAGATGGTATCACCCTTAGAAACCATATTCTACTGTTTGAGCACACATGCAAATCTTTTCATCCAGTTAATTTGCCTACCAGGATTGACATTAGGCCTGACCATCATTTCCAAGAACTGAGACAACCCCAACAGTTCTCTGTGCTGCACTAACATGGATGTTGACAGTGACAGTAGACCTAGATCACCACACATCTTAAAAATTACGACATGATGTATCTGAACACTTCATTTCAAAATCTGTGTTTCTCATGCAGCCTGGCTTTCTATACTACCCAGTGAATACACAATTTAGAGCTTCCAAATGCTTCAAGTTTCTTTAAGAGCAAACTTGTTGGAACGAGCGCTGAGACACGAAGACGGGTTTCTCTGTATGAATTTAGATTACTTAGACTGAGCATTTTCTTCTTTGAGCAATAGTCATCACACATTCCTACTTATCTTCCTCATCCCTCCTTTGGGATCTTTCAACTGCTTCTCCAAGTCAGGAAACAGGGTGGTCGCTTACCAGAGTCCACAGTGACCAAAATCTCTTCAGCAACAAAGATAGGCCATAGGCTTTTTTTTTTTTTTTTGCAGGATGTCAGCATAGTAAAGTACACACAAACCTATCAGCTTCAGAGGCTGAGGACCAGACAGACACTGGAGTAAGTTGTCATTAACATTTCATTAAAGCAGAACATACCAATCTCTAGGAAATGCCAAAGGTGGGTTTTCGGTGCAACTGTCACCTTGTATCTTTTCATACAAAATGCAGACACACCACTTATTTCTGCAATAGGACTGTAAGCTTCTTACAGACATTGCAACTAAGGCCTGTTGGGTCAGGACTGATTTGGACATTAGCACTTTCAGGTGAACAGATTATCCAAGTCTAAGACACGTCACACAGGTTTCATCATTAACATCTCTGACAGGTTGCGATCAACAAGATCAATCCATACACTGGCGAGTATCAAATCCCCCAAAACTAACCAAAGTGAACAACACACACAGAGAAAATTGTTTTACCTCTCTCTTACATCAGGTGTTCATTTGAGTAGTTTCTGAAGTTGTTTCCTTTTTCCTACCTCAGCTGAGACATCAGTGGCATCTACATCTACAGATAAAGAAATAAGATATAAACAACAAAATACAATTATCTCTAAAGTGGGGTACACAACATCCTCCTTCAGAGCGGCAGCACTGACTGCAGGGGGATGGGGAGGGAGTAAAGGGAACCACTGCAGGTAAAACTAACTGCTTCTAAATCAGTTTAAGAAAACATACTGCCATTAGGCCAGCAGACCATCTTGGATGAAGATTTCACATGCACTTTTTCTGACAATTACAGAAAAGATAACCAAGCTTGACCCAACTATTCCACTGCAATACTTACCATCCTTACCAGGTATCAGCTGCAGAGATAAAAACCATAGCCCTAAAGTCTACAGCGAACAACTGTTGTGACAGAAGTCATTGCGCCAGTGCCCTTTATTTCACCCACAGTTCACCTAATCTAAAGGTATCTGCATGGAAAAGGAACAGAATTAGAAAGAAATAAAAGGGGCTGTACTTGTAATTGAGAATTCTCCAGATACATAGAACTATTGATGCTATGAATTTTATTAACAGAGTCTTACACCCCCACCACTCCTTTTCTTTAGTGAGGAATATGATGAAACAGGAGAACCTGCTGTGAGGAGCAGCACCCTCAGGACACTGGACTTTTTGCAGCACAGCATGCAAACGGTTCAGCTCCTTTAACTAAGGGGAGCTGCATCTAAAGTGATAAAGAAATAGCACACATTGCTGTAGTACCAGCACATCTTGAAAGGCTGCAATGTTCAGGTGAAGTAACTGCACCACAGAACATCTCACAACGTCCTTTCTCCAATACTTTTGTATCCTGGGGCAGACACACCATCTGTGTAGTTACTGTGCAGCAATACACTGAGAAAATGCCTTGTACTTACCTCCAGGAGGAGCCAAAGTATCAAATAAACCCTTGTAACTCCATTTTACCTGAGCAGTAACACCACTGGATTTTAGCCAAGACTTCAAGCAAGCCTGCAAAACTCTTCATGACTCTTTTCAATTAAGTATCTTCTTGGCATAATAAAGTGCTTTATTTCACAGGAATCAGCTGTAACTAGAAACGGTATTATTTCACGAGTCATGCAATACTTTGACAATCTTCCCTTCCAGTTTTGAGCACAGGCCTTCCATGCATGGTTTCAGGGAACTCCAGTCCCCTTAAGCCTCACAGAGCTTTGATTACTCTCTCATTTGGTGAACATGTATTTCCCATTCCCCAACACAAAAAGACTAGCATAAGCAGGGATAACGTCCAGTACAAGAAAGCCTAAAACCACTGCTTGAAATTCCAGCCTACTTCCTGCATGCCAGCCAGAGGGCTGAAACTAGGACAGCACCTAGTCAGGTGGCTAAGCCATGCCAACCCGAGACAGCAAGTACAGGTAAAATAGTGGGGCAGCAAGTCGGCTTGGCTGCTCCCATACCATGCTGAGATGTCTTATGCCATCTCACCTGCCTTCTCAGTTTTTTCAAACTTGTTTTATGTGTCTATGGACACAGAATTATACATTTGGGCTAGAAGTGACCTCAAAGATCATCTGGTTCTAACCCACCCCTGCCATGGGCAGGGACACCTTCCAGTAGACCAAGTTGCCCAGTGCGCCATTCAGCCTGGCCTTGAACACTTCCAGGGATAGGGTGTCCGCAGCTTCTCTGGGCAACCTGTGATGGTGCCTCACCACCCTCACAGTAAAGAATTTCTGCCTTGTATCTAATCTAAACCTACCCTCTTCCAGACATAGTGAAGACTTTAGAAGGAAGCAAAGCTCCTCCTGCTGGTCACACCAAGCCGTATGTCTCTGACAGCCAGACACCATTAGTGCAATTATCAGACATCAGACAGAGCCACCCACAACACTTAAAAAAAAACCCCTCAAACCAGCGAAGCGCAGGCTGTCACCTAGCGTATGACAAGGGCATGTCCCAATCTGCTCCCTGCTGACGGCCGCCCCACCAAGGCCAACCCCGCTCTCTAACCCACAGCCCGTACTTCCTCCAAGGCCCGAATACCGTAGCTGGTACAGCCCCGCCGGGCCCCTCTCCCCGGAAGAGGAGAGCGGGGGGCACAGCCCCGAGAGCCACCGGACCCGCCCCGGCTCCTGCGCCACACAGAGCGGCCTCCCCGCCTGCAGCCAGCACCGCCCCAGCGCCCACACGCCCCGGCAGCCGTGACCGCCCGCCGCTTCATCGCCCCGCCGCCCGCTCCTACCACACACCCACCGCAGCCGGACGGGCCCCTCCAAGCCCCGGGACAGACTCGCACCCCACGGCCCCGCTCCCACCATAGAGAGGCGCTGCCCCACCCAGAACCGGCAGTCACCGAGTGACAATCGGCCGTGTCCTTCAGGGCCCCCTTCCCTACCCACCGAACCCCTCCGGCTATTCCTCAGCCTCCCCCTTCTTTCTCAACCGCTCGCACAAGCTCTTTCTTGCCCCTTAAACCAAGACAGGACTCCCACCCTTCCCCTTTTTCCGACATTTTAACCCGGCTCCCCGACCGCTCCTCCCGAGCTAAGCGTCCCAAGCCATCAACATGGCGACCGCCAGCGCCTCCTTCCCCACCCCGCTAGCCACCGCGGCCGCACGGCACGGGATCTGCCGGGAAATCGAGTCCACGTCGCGTACGCTGCCGCGCCACTGCCGCCCTAAGAAAACTACAATCCCCAGAAACCCCCGCTGCCAAAGGGCGCCAGCCAATGGCGAGGCGGCGGCGCGGGCAGCGGCCCCGCCCCGGCGGGCGAGAGGGGTGATGTCATTGCCCAGCGGGGCCGCGGGGGCGCGCCGCGCGCCGCCGCTCATTGTGCTCGGCCGGTGCCGCCTCCGCTGCCGGACACGGCGGGGGGGCCGCGCTCCCGCTGCTGCGCTGCCTGGGGCGGGCGGCCCTGCGCACATCCCCGCAGACTGCTGCCTTGCGCCGAGCCCTGCTGCTCCTGTCCTGGGCGTCCTGGCCCCAGGGTAGCTCGACACCGTTCCGGAGGGCTGCGCTGGGCTCCGCTGCACGGGCAGCAGGGACTGAACACCCATCCCCGAGTGGGACTGCCTTGCGCCCAACCCTGCTGCACCCATCCCGGGGAGCTGCCCTGCGCCGGGAGGGTGGCCAGCACCCATCCCAGTGGAAGTGGGCTGCCGTGCGCTCATCTCCGGGGTCGGCACCTACCCGGGGCGTGCGGGGGCTGCAGCGCCCAGCCCCGCTATCCCCAGCGTGCGGCGGCCCGGGGCTGCCGCTTTTTCCCATCGCCGTTGACCGGCTCCTGGCTCCCGCCTCGTTTTATGGTCGTGGAGAGGGAGGAAAAATCCCAAACCAGGTGAGTTCTGCGCTCATCTTCTTTTGTGCTTTTCGTTGTCCTGTTACCCCCTCCCTCCCAGGCCCCTGTCTCCCGATGCCCTTCCCCGCACCGTGTGTTCCTCAGCGGGGAGCAGCGCTGCCGAGCGGGACTGCCCTGTCGTTCCCTGGTCCTGCTGAAAAAGGAGGGACGGAGGAAGGGGGAAGAAGCCCTAACCCGCTAAACGGTCTCATCCCGCGGAGATGAGTCCCCTTCGCCGCCCTTCGGGTCCGGCGGCAGCTCCGCGGCCGCGCTGCGCGTCCCACAGCCCCCGGGAAACTCCCGCAACTCCGGGATGCTCCGGGCGCCCCGACGCTGCGCGGTCCCGAGCCGGCGGGGAGCCCTGTCTCGTTTGGCTCCCTCGCTGGAGAAGAGTGGAAAATAAGATGGATTTTGAATCGCTGTCGTTAAGCGCTGCAGAGCCTGCGAGACCCGGGCTCCTGAGGACAAAATAAATACGAGGTGTGTTTTACGATGGTTTTTGGGGCGTTGGTGTGCTGTCGTGCGGCTTCGTTGTTTTGACACCGCTATTCCTCCCCCCCTCTTTCAGGGAAACGGGGGAGGTTTGAATCCAACTGACTCTCAGTTCCGGCTGTGTGCAGTTGGTCCAGGTTTCTTTTCCAAGTCACATCTTGAGTTAGTATCTTAAAAATTCTTGGTTGACAGCCTGATGTTTTGTTTCAACTTCCACACTACTGCTCTGATCTTTTCCCCTTTTATCGTAAATACAAGAAGTGCCTGTATTTTAAACTTTGTAGAAACTTTGTAGTCCAGCAGAGCTTCATTTTAATGTGTTGTTTATTTGTTTACCTGTTCCTTGCTGTTTGCAAGATGCAATTTGGACCTTTACTTGAACAGTGCTAAGATATTAGTGCAACACACAGATAATTTTTCCTTAGTATATAACACCAGAAGATTTTATCCCCATTTATAACTACATTACTTCTGCAGTTGCTAGTGGACCCTAGACATCTCATTTTGTGCTGGTGGCAATGCAATGTGTGCACACAGAAGGGGTCCTGCTTGCTTCAAGTCTGTCGGTATCTTTCAGTGCCCTTTAAAGTTAATCCTCACTAAAGCTCGACTTGGAGGCTGTTCTGAGAGCAAGAGAGTGTGCAGCTGAGCTGATATTTTTAATTTTTTTTCCTCCCCTCTGCTGCATATTTGCTTCTGCGCTTCTCTTGTGTAACTGGCACTGTGTGTCCTCTGGCAGGGCTCTCCCTGGAATTGCAGTGCTGGGGAGCGGGTGACATGAGTGCAGTGGGGACAATGAAACTCCCTGTTTGGTTTGCTCAAAGTGTTTGTAAACACCCAGGCGGTGTTGGGGTGTCCGTATGCAAGGGGTGGTGTTTTGCAGCTTCCTCTCTTCGAGTGGGATAAATATGCTGTATCCACACCTCCTTGCATTTGTTTTATCTGAGTTTTTTTCCTTCCTTCCTCTTTACTACTGACTCAAAGGGGAAGAACAACAGTGCATGCAGGCGTTGCCTTTGGTTGGTCTTTTTTTAACATTTTTGTTTCCTGGAATGGCGTTTTCCTCTTTATTTTACAAGGGAGGGAACAGATAATCTAATAGAGGGTTTCCCATCTTGGCTGTAAAAGGAGAAGTTTTATAGCAGTGATTTTGTTAGCCTGGGATAGAAGGCACTGGATATGAAGTGATAATTTGAAACTGTAGCCTGGGAATTGTTCTGGGAAATACTGATATAGAAGTTAGTGAGAACAAGCAAGGAATCCATGGCCAGGGATTTTGCATTTAAGTAAGACAATTTTTGTGATGCCCCTCTTTCTTTATTCTGTTTCCATCTTTCTGTATGTATATATCTTGAACAAAACAAGCATACATAGCAATACATATTTATATATATTTCAGTATTTATTACATTTGTTGGATTTAGAAAGACTTGTGGCAATGCATGCTAGCATTTTCAAGCTGCATTATAATACATCAGGAGGCAGATTAAAAATGTACCTCCGAAATCTACACTATTATATTAATCAGATTAAATTTTGCCTTTCAGCAGCTGAAATACAGACAGATAAAAAGGGACCAAAAGCTGAAAATCATTCAATGATTGCTGTGAAAAAACTCAGATGAGCTAGAGGACCCTTCCTCTTGTCCTTCAAAGACCTAAATGCAGTGTATGTGTTTACTCTGATTCAAGAATTCTCTGAAATGCCAGTTGCTGGAAGGAAAGAGACTGTCCCAGGAAGGCAGCACTAAATATTTCCTCAGGTCTTTTACTTTTTTTCCCCATTTCTTTCTGGTGTCCAGTGTCTGAAGGGAAGCTCAGGATTAGGTGGTCTCATGGTCATACTCTGCAGAGTTTTTTTGTATTTTGGTCCTGTTCCTCATGAAATTGAATATGATGCCAATTATTGGCTTCTTAGTCAAGCCAGAAATCACATCCTTGCAGACTGGTTTTTATGAGCATTGCCTGTGTGCCCTGAACTGTGTTAAACTACCCATCCCAGAACTGTTGCTGCCCTGGGAGGTTTGAGTGTCACCCAACCTCATGTACAGGGGAACCCAAAGACTGGTGAGATGAGGGGAACTGGGAAGAGCCAGAGCTGGGCTGGCTTTGCTGACTTTTTAGCTTAACTTTCCTCTTTGCTCCAGAGATGAGCTAGGAGAGGACAGGGATTTCTATAGCCTGGAGTTGGAATCTGGTGAGACAGCTGAAGCTCCTGAAGCAAGAGATGGATGGCTGAAGGTGGCTCTTCAGGGAGGAACTGAGCAGTCACTTCCCAAGCAGGCAAGGGGAGAAGCAAGCAAACAACCCCCGTTTGTCACCTTGCTGTGAAAGAGCTTTTCTCGGTTGACTGGTCTGTGCTGTACTCCCCATCTTCCCAGACCCAGCTGCAGGTGGTAGGTGTTGCTCACAGCCTGAGCTGGAGTGTGGTGGCTCTCTGATGCAAGCTGTGGAGAGCTCCTGGTTTCAGCTCTGGAGCTGCCTCTGGTCCTTGCTGGGACAGCCAAGCTGGCATCCATCAACTGGCAAACTGAGACACTTGCTCTAGGTTTTGTGGTGTGTTCCAGAGAGGTGTGTTTGCAGCTGGGCTTTTTGTGGGTGGCATATGTTTATTGGCATTTTCTTATTTTTACATAAAATGTAGCCAAACAAGAAGTTATAATAGCTGGGAACTCGATCAATTCCATTTCTCGTTTTAAGGCTTATTGTCTTTTTTTAAGGACAGGACCAGCAGTTTGAGTGCAAGCCTTGCTCTGTGTGAGTACAGAAGGAGGAGTGGGGAATGTGCTAGGTACTAGTTTGTGCATGTTGTCAAATAACCACCCAGGCAGTGAGAAGGTTGGAGAGATTCGTTTCAGCTGTGTGGCTGGCGTGGCAGGAGTGTGGAAAGTAGCACAAGAGAGGCATACCTTGCAGTAATGAAGCCGTTTAGATACTGACGCTCATATGGATGTTTGCAAGACTTTGGAACAGGAGACTTAGGAGTCAGTAGAATAATTTTCTGTATTACAGATGGGTTTCTGACACCAAAAATATCGGCCCAGTTGGAGAGATCTTGGGGCAGAGATGCTCAGCAACAGCTCTGCTTTGGCTGGAGGACGGATGAGGTGACCTGAGGCAGTGTTTTGATTGACTTTCTAGTTTCCACAATTTCATTTTGTAGCAAGTCATTTAGCTTCCTGCTCCCTCCCAGTGCTTCTGTCAATAACTAACTAAATTCTCGTTTTATTTTTAATGGCTCTCTTACAGTGGGAAAGAAGTGATCTGTCATGTTTGTCATATGATCCTGGTTGGCCTATGCATAAATCATGTATTTAAAGTGGGGGGAGGGAAGGGGTTGAGTCAAATATTCCTCAGGTGCTGATATGTTGAGATAATTAGGGCAGAACAAGGATAAACTTGTCCCTTAAAATCACTGTCAGCTTTTAAACAGAGTCAAGACCACATTGAAGTCTGTTGCTGTTGCAGCAGTTTCGTGACTAATCTATGCTGTTAAACATTGGCCCTGCATAAGGTATTAGTGAGATTTGTGTTGTAATGTCATTTGATTTCACCTTGCATAGATAAAAATAATTAGAGAGCTTTGTTGCTTTGAGCTGAGGAGAGATATTTAGGTTGTGAACAGCTTGAGACTCACTCGCCATTTATCATCTCGCCTCTCCTGGAGTTACTGCTCTCACTACACTGCAGAGGTACACTCTTCCCTAATATACTTAAGGCAAAATTTAAACCTATTTAAAACCTTTTTAACCTAGCTATTAGTTTCCTGAGATAATTAGGGAATACTTGTACAAACAGAGGAGAAAACCAGTAAGGTCTCACAGAAATCTGCTGCTGTCCTTTTAAACATCACAGGATACCCTGTTTATTTTCTTTCCTTTTAGCAGAAATACTGTCTTTTAAGTACTGCTGAACTAAAAGTTAACTGTAACCTTTAAGTATCTGAATAGTGTTTTCTTTTAGACCTTGAAAAGAGTAATGAGAAAAGGGAAGAGAGAAGAGGAAGGGGAGGAAAGGCTGTGCTGGCATGAAAAAAGATGAGCTTGTGCATGGTTTCTTAAAAGACTGTATCCTACAGGCTGAATTTAAAAGGGTAAAAAAAGAAAAAAGGTGTTAGAGATGTCAAAGTACAGAAGTCGAGCCGTGCTTGGGTTACTGGGTCCTGCTAAAGATGTCCTCCATAGAGAGAGGGACTTCATGCAGGGCCTCAGCAGCCCAACCCACTGCTGCACTGTGCTGCTCCTCCTCTGCAATGAAGGTTCTGAAAACTAAACTCTGCTTTTTTGATTAAGCAAAAACTCAGTTACTCAAAGGGCAGCATGTGTGCATTTAAAGTGGGAGTATTTCTTGATATAAATCCAGGCTGTTGTTTGCAAAAGAGAATTGTCATGGAACTACCATCCTGTAGGCTGGTGCTGAGCCTCGATGCCAGTTTTTTTGGAACAGTGCAGAAACTGAATCCGACTGCGTATGAGAGTCTCGCATCCCCCTCAGTAGCAATCATTTGCATGTGCTTTCCTGAGTGTTTTGGACCAAAATCCTTGCAGCCAAAAAAAACAAAAAGAGCTTTTATTGCCTTGGCAGGAGGGATTACCCTGTTACCTGGCTCTGGAAGGATGGGACCCCTCTCCAGAGTAATCAAGAAGTTAAGAATAGGATATTTTTTCTATTCTAGATATTGTTGGAATATTGGAAGTTGGAAGGGACCTACAAGGATCATCTAGTCCAGCCGCCTGAACAATTCAGGCCTGGCCATAAACATGTTGTTAAGGGCATTGTCCAAATGTCTCTTGAACGCTGACAGGCTGGGCTATCAACACCCTCTCTAGGGAGCCTGCTGTAGTGTTTCTTGGTACAGAAATACTTCCTCATGTCCAGTCTGAATGTTCTCTGGTGCAGTTTTGAATCATTCCTATGCATCCTATCACTGGATACCAGGGGAAAGAGATCAGCACCTTTCTCTCCAGTTCTGTTCCTCAGGGAGCTGCAGGGAGCAATGAGGTCACCCCTTTTCTCCAAACCAGCCAAGCCCAAAGCCTTTGCTGTGCTCCATAGTGCTCTTCCAGCCCTGACAAAGCTGTGTGGGGTTGTACAGGATGTTTCACTACTCAGTGGGGCGTTGATAAAGAGACAGCACCAGCTCCAGGGGAACTGCTAATGTTCTTGTTTCCGACCTGCTTTCTCCCTGCTTGTTTTCCATCTGCCTGAGCCTCTTGCTCCAGTGCAGCCACTCCAGCTGCACCTTTAGGAGCTTGGATAGTCTCAGACTACAAATAAATCTGAGGACTAGGTATAAATGCAGACTCTTAGCTGAAGAAGATGTGGTGCTATAGGAAACAGATTATTAAAGGTGCTGAGTAGAAGAATTTGTGTCTGGTTAGAAGATCGCCCTACATCTGCTCTTACCTGAGACAGATGAGACTTTAAGCACAGGAGCTTGTCAAACCTTCCTGTCTTTTCAATGGTCATTCTTTTGCTCCAAATAGTCATTTATCCATAAATATGAGTGTGATGAGAGATCCAGAAAAATCTGTGCTCCAGAAAAATCCCAGATCCACGCTCGGGATGTAGACCATTTGTTGAGATGTGAACACCAGCATTCAGATTTACAACCAATCAAAGAACAACTTAAAGGGATTGCCAGGATTAGAGAAGAGATTTTGGTCTTGCTATGTTGCAAAGAATGCTTTCAATAATGAAAAGCAGACTTGAAAAATAATCATTAGCACTTCTCTGTGATTTAAATTTCATTGCCTGAACTTAGAGAAATGAAAAACAGATCAGTCAAGGCTTTTCATCTAACAAGCTTTTAAAGAAAGCTGGATTCGTGTCTAATTAGTGAGAATTTCTTCATGGTGCTTCTAGGACCTAAAGCATGATGTTTTCATGACAGTTGTGACTGCATGGGAATATTTACTGAAAATAATGCCCCTACTTAAAAACATAGTGAGACAACCTTGTATATAACCTGATTTGACATTAAGAAATCCACTAAGGCATCTCCATACCATGTGGTCTTATTTTCCTGTTGCTTTCTGATGGTAGAAGGTAGCTGTAAATTCCATCTTCTCCAACACTGGAGATTGAAACATTATTATAATAGCTACTGAACTTGATTAACTGAGAGAGGGGACAACTGCCACTTGAAAAAATAATTCTTTTTCTGTTGTTCTTGCATTATAGCTATTAATACAAATACCTGAAAAGTAAATGTAGGCTTGAAAAAATCTTTCCTGGCTCATTTGGTATCCCTGCTAGTCCTCTGGAGACATCAGATTATTCCATCCTGAGACGAGTAATCTTCAGAGGTGAGAATCAGGTAGTCTGAAATTGCTGTGGGGGTGTCAGTTTATTTTTGCATATTGAGAAGAAGGTTGAGAGAAATAACATTAGCCTTTTTATTCTTGCATCCCCCCCAGAGTTCATGGTGCAACATGTCCTGTGGAGAAAAGGTATAAATTCAGATAAACCTGTGTCAGTGAGTTTAACTAAACCCCAGCAAAGACTGGAGAAATCTCTAGCTTTCACAAAAAGGTAAGGGCAGGTTTGGGGTTTCCGTGTATCTATGGACTGCTGAGGATCTCAGAATAGTCAGTATCTGGTTCACTGGAGATGTAGCAGCAAGTTCAACCTGTGTGATAATGGCTTTGGGCTCTGCTGTTCTTCTCTGTAATCCCTTTTTCTGTAGCATAATTACAGAAAGTGCTGTTACTCTGAAGGGGATGTTTTAACACAGTTTGCAGCTAATTCCATGTTTTCTGTCTAAAATATACTCAAGTGCAGTGAGTATCTGCACCATTGCAATTACTCCAGCCTTGTTGGCAGTAGCTGTCTCCTGTCTGTAGCCAACAGAATATTGTGGCACCCTCTAATTTCTCATATGTAAAAGTCCTCACTGTAAATATTTGCTCTTGAGAGTGTTAGGTGGTTATGGGGGGGTTCTTGAACAATGTTGGGCCTGCAGAAAAAACCAAACATGTAAAGACTGCGTCAGAATTGCATGTACCAGCAGCTTGAAACTGTAGAAGCAGAGTCGGTGCCTGATTTCTCTATTGCATTTGTCCTTGTTCTGAACAATTTGTTCCTTCTAAATAGGGAACTGTGCCCATTCCCTTCAAGTCAGCAGTATTCACATTTCTGAAATGTGGTAGTAGCATTTTGCTTGGATTGATTTGTTTGTGGACACATAGAAACCCCCCCAGATAAACACAGGTTTCTGTTAACTCTTTAATTTCAGCAGGCAAACAGGAGTCTAAAGTTGAACTCTTTAACTCCAGGCTAATGGATTTCAGCTCAACTTATTTGGGAGAAGGAGGCATGAACATAGGACTCGGATAGAAACTGCCACGTGGGATCTGTAGGAATGATGTCTCATCTTGTGTTGTGACCTGCTGTTGGCATGCCCTGAACACCTTGTGCAGGGAGTGAGACATGCATGTTTGGTGCAGAAACAATCAGTGTCTTTTAGCAGTTGTTAGCTCCAAATTCTGTCTTCTGCCTACTACCCAAAACTGGAAAATACACTTAAATATATCCATATTGTGATCCTGAGGTACTTCTCAGTATTTCTATTATGTTTGTAAATGACTTTTGCTAATGTAGTGTGTTTCCCTCTTCTAAGAAATATTTTTTCCATTTATTTTAAGTAGAAGTTCTGTTGTCACAGTTCTGCAGGAAAGCTGTGTCTCGGTGTACTTGCACTTAGCTATGCAGGTCGCTCGTCCCTGTGTGCCACTAGGAAGCACTGACAAAAAGGCCTTGATAAGCATGGCTTGGGAGAAGTGTCTGCTGGGTCACACTGGACATCCCTTTGCTGGAGATGCTTGAGGTTGCCCTGTCCTGTGCCATTATACGTGGTTATTTTGGACCATTCCTGAATTTTCTACTGCAGATGTGAATGTAGTATGGGGCACTTGTAAAGCTCTTTCTCAAGCTGCTGTCTGGCCTTTGTGTGTGCTTCCATCATGAGTAACTTCACCTTGCTCATTGTGAATGTTCAGTCTTTTGTCAAGGGCCATCACATTTATATCAGCGTTGTCTCTAATCTGTTGTGCCTCTGGATTGGGGAACTGCTTGAATAAGTCAGTCTTAAAATTAATCTTTTTTGCTAGGTTAACTTCTTGGGATGTGTCCTCAGGCTGATTCATTTTGCAGCCATGTGGGTGGTTAGCTGGTATTTAATAATAACAAACAAAGGCATGTTTAAAACAAATCCCCCCTAGTTAAGAATTTGCAACTGAAGAAATTCAAAATAAATTGAGTATTGATTTGCACAATGAAATAACCAAGGAAAACATTCATTGTGGGCTGAAGCTAATTCTGTTAGAATAAAGGAGACTGATTGTGAAATAAATATTAAATAAAGTATCTCATTAAGTTCCGCAGTTTTGCAAAAGCTGTCGCCACAGGGAGGAAGAACCTGGAGTGAGTGATTGTTTGTTTACTGCAGCTGTCAGTCATTGTGGGGGTGAGTGTGTTGCATCAATTTGTGGAGTAGCCACTAGTAACCAGGTCATCCTGCTTAAATGTCAGGCTTCTTGCTGGAAAATGTGTGAAGCTACATAAAAATTCTTTCCATCATGTTAGCACATCTCTCACAATATTTCTCATTTTGCTTGATGACATCAGTTCTTGGAGATACAGAGGAAGGTTTCAAAAATATCTCCTGGGCAATGCTGGGTGAAGCTTAGCTAATGAATTTATTGATGTCTGTCTGATGCTCTGGAGGGTTGGTCCATTTCTCGTTCTTCCTCTGATGCACTTTTTGAGTCATTAATCTCTTTATGACTGCTCCTGTATTGTGTGTATAGATTGGGTTTTATTATCTGTGATAAGGTCTCTGGGTTAGAACTTCTCTCTGTTAGTCCCCACTTTCTACAGTGAAAAATCTGCAGTTCTCTGCAGTCTGTAGGTGTTACTGTAATGTGAGTAACCAGTGCTGTAACTTGGGTGGTAATAGCCATTAGTAGTTTTGGGGAAAGTCAGTCTCCTTAATTTCATTGCAAATTGATTTATATAATTCACAGTTTCCTCTGGTAATTATGTATTTTGTACTTTGAAGGCAAGACGATTGAACTCTGCATCTCTCTTGTGTTTATCAGCAAGTTCCTTCTAAACTTTCTGTTTCTTGGTTGCCTCGATGTATAAAATCAAGATAACCTCAGAGGGATGCCTTGAATATTCATCAGTGATTTACTGTATGCCACTGAAGAAAAGTGTTACCAGCAATGCTAATGAAGTTTATTACTCAGCCCCTCTGCCGCACGTTGATTGGTATTTCAAAGATCTGCAGTCTCCACAGTGAGCTCGAGCAAATTCTTGACTGGACTTAGCCTGTAGATGACACTAATAACTTCGATTTATGTGGGGCTTTCCCTTTGGAAGAGCTCCAAAGAATTTTATAAGCTGCAATGCAAGCCATAGTGTAAATATTGCCTTAGCAGCCACCAGCTATCGGGGGGGTGCTGTGTGATGGGTGTTGCAGTGCAGCTGGCAGCTGGATGTGAGGGGATAGCAAGGAAGAAAAGGAATTCTGCAAGTGTTGGAGGTGACATAGGGAGGGAGGTAAGAAAAGAAGCAGGCACTACCTGAATTCTGATTTTTATCTTTGATGTGACCAATTCTTTGAGATCAAGTGACTCGTGAAACACAGCATTTTTGTCGCTGCCTCATGGTGCTGTGATACTGGTTCAGTTCAAGTTGAGCAGAAAGAGCCTCGCTAGCAACCAGGGTTTTCTTTTCATGCAGAGTGTGTGCGTTTCTGGATGTCTTAATTCAAATACTGGGGTGCAGCAATGTGATTTCAGTGGTTCTTCAGACTGGTGTGGCTGGCTCTGTGATGTCCGCCTCTTGCAGAGGCAAAAAGCACAGTTGCTTGGAGTTTGCCCTGTATATGATCCAAAAGACTTGAAAGCATACCCTCTTACTCTTAAGCTGCCGTCCTATTAACCCTAAATCCTTTTAGAAAGCGTAAATAACTTTTCAAAGATGTTGGCTTAGAATTTGCCGTGTTCAGTTGGATTTGTTCACTGAGTGGTGGAGCCTTGGCTTCTCCCCTGAATCATAGGTGCCCAAGTTGCGTTGTCTAAATAACATTATCGTTATTTTAGGTCCCAGACACCGTCACTGGAGAGAGATAGCAGGGTCAGAAGTGGGTCATTTTGGTTAATTTCTCAAAGGTGGGTAAGACAAAACAGTGCCACCTTGTACAATGTGATCTGCCGGATTTTAGTGGAAGGGTTTAGGGTTTTAGTGGAACTAGGCACGGGGCTCAAGGTGTCAGAACACTCATTAATAAGGGGGTGGTTCAGCTTTTGTGTCCCATGCAGGAGCATCTCTTTTAGAAAGGTTTTGAGCACTTTCAACTCTGATAGCCGAGTGCTGCAGCTTCAAGGGCTCAGAAGCGGTAGATGGAGGCCCAGAAACTGGATAGCACAAATGAGTAGCTAGACTTGGAAGCTGTGAGCTGGAGTTGGAGAAGAAATGCCTGGCTGCTAAGTGTGCTCTTTGTTGACAGGCATCAGTGTCCTGGACCACCAGCTGGCTGTAGCCAAACAAAAAATGGCAAGAGCAGAGGTCAGCCCAATAGCAACAGGGTGGATGCTGATTTTGGGCTCATCCCAGCCACCTGGGGATCAAAAGAATTATAGAAATGATATTGTTCTTTGTAATTTTGCTGAAACCCTCTTTCCTTCAGTAACTTTTGAGCCTGTTGGCCAGGTTAGATGATTGCAAAAGCTTTTTTTCCTTAGAAAATAGTGCTAAAGTGTGTGTAATGCTTTGAGGAGCAGGGAGCTTATTGAATTCGGATGCTTGTTTGGCAGTGCTTGTCCAAAGCTTTCCTGTCATGGAGAAGAGGTTGCACTGTATCATGTTTAGACTTGGTCTGGGCAAGTGAGTATTTCTGTTGGAGTACCTAATGGAGACCTCAGCAGTCAACAGAGCACAGTTTGTGGCTTGGCTTTCTGCCTGGCTATAGGCTTACACCAATCTTTACAACAAGAACAAAACGTAAAGTGTAATTATAGCCCGGTGGTTGAATTTATACTTTTGGTATATTCTGTTTCTGGGACTATTATAAAGCCTCAGTGTCCAAGATTCTGGTCTTTCTAGATATTTAGTTCTGTATTTTCCTAGGCCATACCATTAAATATATATTTATATATATAGATAACAGTCAATGAGTGCATTAATGTTTAATTCAGTACATTTTTCAGTTTTAGGATCCCATTCATCCATATTGCTGTAATCGATTCCTCCTGGAAATGCTGCGGTAATTAGAGGAGAGAATGATTTGCAAGCAGTACTGTGACATGTGTAACCAACCTGTCTTGTTTTGAGCCTTTCATTACCTTAGCTTATGACTGTAATTGTGTACCATCTCAAGGAGGAGTGTGAACTTTTCATTTGCATGTTAATGGCACTTTGTCTGAGAAGGTGCTACAAGGATTCAAGCAGCGCTATGCGGAAAAAAATAACGTGTCCAGTAAGCAAACAATTTAGATGGTTAGTGGTTCAGACATTGCTAATAATAAGGGTCTTTTTTTCTTCTGATGTAGCAAATGCATCTTTCAAATGGGCAAGGCAACTGGTATGGTTCAGGAAGAGAATTGTTACGGAGAACTCCTTCCTGTAATCAGCATCTGTCTCTTCTTAGGAAAGAAGAAAGTGCTCATTACTTGTGTGCCCTTTTGAAAGGGAAAATGTATTAATTGAGTCTTAAGATGTGTTGTGATACACAGAGATACATTGGGAAAAGCTGTGTGCTGAAACTCACTGGCTTTGTCATGTGCAAGAGATGTGAGGCTTGTTTGGCATTTGAGGGCTTTGTCCAAGGCTCTGACATTTTACTCTCCAACTTCTAGTTTTAAAAAGGAACATCTGTGACTTTATCCTAAGCCTGAAGTGGGTCCCAGTGTGCCTCAGTGTGTGATTGAGGTTGCTTGTCCTCTTGCAAAGAACAGGCTCTTAATGGCTATTTTGGCTGTTTCTGGGAAAGAAGACTCTCCATGACACTTCTGCTTTTGCATGGGAAGGGCTCCCTCTGAATAGTCACAGAAATCCCTGTAAATGTCAAAAATGCATCTTGTGTCACATTTCAAATCCTTCATAATTCCCTACTCTCCTGCTGTTTGCAAGTGAGCCGCATGCTTTCATCTCACCATCACCTCTCAGCCTGATGGATCCAGGAGGAATTGCCATTCTCTGTAGGTCAGACCTGGAGGAAAATGGGTAACATGGGTGTAACAGCTTAACATTTCCATTTAGGAACAGTTGGATAAGCCTCAAGAGGAGAGACCTGCTGCTTTAAATTAAGAGTGACCACTCAAGCAAGATTCGTTCTGCCTCCTGCCGCTGTCCATTGCTGCAGCAGCCCGTGGTCCATCGTTGCATCCTGAGTAACTGTCAATGGCAAAATGCACTTTCCACCTGGCAGAGCTCAGTGCTTTCTGGTGGGTGACCACAGGTTATGATCACTAGCAGGTAGGGAAAGGCCAGATAACAGCAGTATTTTTGAGCAGAGGAAAGCTCAGGGAGTGTTTTCAAAGAGACCTGACCAGCTGTGAGGGAGAGCGTGGTTGACAGGGCTGCTTTTGCTTTAAGAATAATTAGTGGGAGGTAGGCTAGGCTGTGAAATGAATGTGAAAAGTAATAACAAGGAGTTGGAGCCATAGAAAGAGGAAAAACTGGAAACCCTGAAGATACAAATTAGGCAAGTTGTGCTTTAACAGGATCTCTTGGTTTTGAGTGGGGATGCCAGTGATGCAAGATGAGATCTATCAAGGCTAGAGAGGTACAATTGCAGTAATGGGGATGTGAGAGGATGCTGGGTAGGATTAATCCTGAAGGGACTTTTTTTTTTTCTTTTTTTTGCGAAGGCTTCACTGCTGTACTTCTGCAGGAAATAACTCTCTTGCCAGCTGAGATTAAACCAGTTCTTCACATGAATGACCTGTGTGAACAGCGAAGGTGCAGGTTGGCGAGGCTTTGGTTGGGAAGGGAAGGGTTGTTCTGTGAGGGAGGAGAGGGTTTGAGAGAAGGTGGGTGGTGTCTGTTTTAAGCTGGAAATCTGAAATCTTCTTAGGTAAGTATCAGCTACTTGAGAACAGCATCAGCCAGTTCAGTTGCTGCATGTAGGACATTAAATTAGGGTAGAAAGCATTTCTGTTCGAGTCTGGGGACAGAGGTGGCACTAGTGGCTAGTAGAGGATTTGGACAGTTGGAGAGCAATGGGATGTGGCCTGTCTGCATGGAGAAATGGTGAAGACCCCAAGAAAGGCTGGACCATCATGGATGTTCTGTCCTTCAGCACCTAGGAGTGAGTGGGAAGAGAAGGTAGAAGAAAGTATTATCTTCTCTATTTTGGTAGCTGTAGCTTTTATACAAAATTTAGTTAAAAGGGGAAATTTCTTGAATATGGCACAAAAATAGTTCCCATAGAAAAATACCAGCCCTCTTACAACTTCCTTGGCAGACAAAGACAAAAATGCACATAGAGAGTGTGGTACCAGTGATGCCTTGAGAGGCCTCCTAGAAACAGAGACTAGACAGGAGTAAGGGAATAAAGGTGAGTATTTATTTGAAAGGCCTTCAAAGGTACACCCTGGGGAGCCAGAGGCTACTCTCAAAATGGACCCCAAGATGGACGACAGGTCATGAGTTCTTCACACTTTTATAAGTTTGGTTCATTTGCATATCAGGGTTAATTCTCCAGTTAAAGCTTCAGTTAATGATGCAATTTCCCCAGGCTTGCCCCTCCCTTTAGAGGCTTTTGGTTTATACTTTTTGGGCCTAGGATGGTGTGAGTGTCCTTGGAGAGCAGGTCTGGAGAGGCTTTGTTGTGTCTACCTAGCACATGAGAGCAGAAGTTAGCAGGCTACAAGAAACTTCAGAGTTACACCCTAGGCAGTAAAGGATTTGAAAAATATGAAAGTTAAAACCGGAGACATCACCAGGGCAGAGGAAAGTCGGTATTGAGACTGCAGAATGAAAAGATGATCATCAATGATAGTAAAGTAAAGCAAAGCAGAGTTGGGGACGTCAGCGGGGAAAGAGGCTGGAGAGGTAAAATAGTTCAACAAAGATAATATGAGGCACAGGTGTGGTTTACATGGGGTTATTCCCGAGTTCTTCTCTTTGGACAAGTCACCTGATCTGCTACCTTTTCCCTATTTTGCCTGTGTGTACGGAATGCTCAGAGAAGGACAATAATTCTTAGTAGGGGATTTTTCTATAGCACAGAGTACAGTCAGGCCATCAGCCTCGAGTTCAAGTTTTATCATGATACAGGCTTGAAGTTACTGTTAACGATGAGGAAAGGGGAAATATGTATGTCCTGTTAATGTGCATCTTGCTCTCCCTTTAAAATTTAAACAATGTACGAGGGGGTATGTGTGAGGTGGAAAGTGTGCTTGCAACAGTTAAACGTTGAGTGAAGCTTTTGGCCTCAACCTTTTAAAAATGCCGCAAGCTACTTTCAGTGAGATAGGCCAAAAAAAGTAATGTATTCTCTCAAAGCACAACTCACATATATGTTGTTGGAGTCCACACAACCTTCTGTACAATCTAGTATAAAGAAAACTTGTGTCATTAGCAACAAGGAGCAAATAACAAAAGGGAGAAGAAGAGTCTAAGAAATGTGTGAAGCAGAGACACCACACATACAGGGTCTGTAACACTGCTCTGGTGCTCTTACATAACCCAGCTAATGTTCAACTTAGTTTCAGGTTCAAAGTGTTGGTTGTTGTAATGAATGAAGGAATAATTTACCTTTTTTCTATATTACTTATTTAATTGTGGCTTCCTAATTCCTATGTGCTTATCACAGCCAGGCTCTGGATCTGTCCAGGAGTGTAGTTGTGTCGTGGGTGAAGGGGATGATGTTTGTAACCATGCTGAGACCTTATTTTGCTGGCTTTGGGGCAGACATGAGTGGACACAGACCTGCTCTAAAAAGCACACACTGTCTTCACTGACTGCTTAAGTGTAATAAATGTACAAAAAAAAGCGAACACGGTGCTTTCCGTGTGACTCTCATTATCTGCAACTCTTGTACTGTACCTGGGAAGTCTCGCTTGGTGCTTGTGCAATTTTGTGGGAAGGGAGAGAAGAGGTTATTAGTTGCCAAGAAAAGAGACCCAAATCAATTTCAGGGAGCACTTGGAGCTGCTGGCTGTAAGTTTGGGGCTGTATGTGAGGCTCCTGCAGAGCAGCATCGAAAGAGCTGTGAACCAAAGCATGGGGTTAGCAAGCCCACAGTGAAAACTTGTGTCTCCCACTGGAGGTGAAGTTCTTCACTCCAAATGCTACATAGACTTTTTTTGGATGTGGAACACTTGTCTTTGCCACAAGCCCACCTACATGTCTATGCCAAAACAATACTCAAACCTGTCCCCTTGCGCTGCACCACAAATGGGATACTTGACCTTTGATGCCTAATATTCCCCAATTGTCTTGGGTTGTTTGGCGCTTTTGACAGCGAACCAAAAGCCTGTTTGTGACTTAAAATGCCTGTTCTGTTGCAGATGGATGTGTTAGCTGGGGCTGTAGTGACTGTTGTTCAGGCTGGCACTGAGATTTGCATTGGAACCTGATTTGTGCTCAGGGTTTGAATTCGGATTCCCAGATCCAGCACACAGTCTTGCCAGGACATGCACTTTAGCGATTTTAAAAACAGAGGATGTTCTAACTTTTGGCGGAGGTACCCCCATGGCTTTTATCTCTGTAGGTAGCTGGCAGGTGCCATTCCAGAGTTAGGGATAGTTTTTGTCATGTGTTCTTCCCGTCTTCCCCTCTGGGCAGCATTTTTCCTGCCCTTTTTTGCTGTGCTGGGCAGGGATGCTCCTCTCTGCAGTGCAGCTGGCTGGGCTCATGCCTTGGTGCTCCAGCAGCATCTGCCTAGACATCCTCAGCCCAGATTCATCCTGTATTCTTCTGTTCTTCCTGTTTCCCCTGTCTTTTCAACCTATACATTTTATTTTTTCCTTTTATAATCGTAACCTAAAGTTGCCTCATGGTTTCTTTAAACCACCTTGTTTTTTTTCTATTTAAACCTAGATTTTCACAGCTGTAGCATGTTTCCTTTCACCATCATCTGTAGCAATTGAGAGTACTGCCAGCTAAGCAAATATCCCAGTCCAGATGAAGCCAGTTTCACAAGCCTTGTTACCCTGCCTGGATTCTTTACCGCCACAGCAGCTTCTCTTTTGCTTTTTATCATACGTGTATCCAGTAGTTCAGGTTGCCTCAATTTAGGTGGTTTTTCACGTGACTATTGCAGAGACACTGAGGTGCTTCGGTTACAAGGGAGCAGCAGCACATGTTAAGAGGGAAGGCTTTTTTTTTCCTTTGGAGAGAAGCTAAATAGGTTGGTGGACAGAGTAGTTTGAAAAGGTGGTTCAAAGCTGGAATTCTTATGTTCTTGCTGGAGTTAACTGACTGGAATAAAATTATACAAGTCTTTGTAAACCCTCTGTTTTCAGAGAGAAAACCAGTGACTTTTGTTAAACCTGCTTTTAAAGTTAAGACTTAATATAATGCTTCTGTACAAATTCCTTGCACAGAGCTTTGCAGGATGGGTGGATTTGGGCTTGCAGTGCCATTTCAGGGCAGTGCTGATGACTGTTGCCTTGGAAAGAGTAAAATCTAAAGTGCCATATAGGACCTGTCCTGCAAGCAGTCATCAGAAGAGCCAAAAATCATCTTATTTTCTGACTTGTGGCCTTGGCCTTCACCTCTTTTACCTGCTAAGAGGATAAGTATTCACCAAAAAGAACCCCAAAAAACCAAACCCGAAGCTATTCTGTTCTCTGGATATCAAATATCAGTCACATGTAGTATAGAAATACGTACAGAAGGAACTGGAAATAAATATAGGGCTTCTACAGAAGTCTTGTCTTTGCTTTACACGGGCTCTGTTAGATATGAAATCTCTTTGTAACTCATGGCAATTTGCTGTGCAATAGGAGCCGTTGTTCGTACGTCGCTTTATACTTGGTGGGAGCGCTCTGTGCTGGGGGGCAGCGAGGCTCTGCTTGTGTTTGAGGGGATAAATGGCAAACTGAAACATGATGTGAGGGAATTCTTCATTTCGCTAAATAAAAATGCCTTATGTTGAGTTTTGAATTACAAGTAGTATTTTTGGGTAGACTGCCCATTTTGTTAAAGAACAAATGGTGCTAGTCCAAATAGTTTTGTGCAAATTTGGGAAAATGCAAGGGATGAACAAATGTGAAATGTGCCTTACCCCCATAAGCACAGTCTGTCTGGCTCATACCATCTCAATTGTCAAGCTCTGTCCTAAAGGAAAATGTGTAACTATATATGTATTTGAGAAGCTGAAAATGCAGTCTTTTTTGTGACTGAAACACTTTTCTTCCAGGATTGTCTGTCAAGGTCTTGAACACCTGAGTGTGACTATCTGTAGCCTAACTAAGTCTCCTAGTCAGGATGGAAAATATTTCCTCTGTCACATCCTTTCAACTTAAAGCAGTAAAGCTGTGTGGTGTCCAACAGTGCCAGCCTGCTCTGCTGTAATACCCAAAGAGAATTATTCTTGCTTGGTTTTGGTTTTCTGTTTCCCTTTTTCTTTCACAGCCTGCCTTTCAATTTCCCTTTGGCCCATGCTCTCTCCCTTGCCCATTCCTTCCCGCATCCACCCACGTGCACAGCAATCCAGAAACACTCTGGACCCTGAACCACCAGGGGACTGAGTGTGCAAGCCAGCAACCCTTGCAGGGAGGGGATGCTGCAGGACCAGTGTGATGAGGGGTAGTCTGGCTGGAGTCTTCCATGGAAAAATCATGTCTTCTGTGTATTTGACTTACTGGACGGGTGGAAGAGCCGAATTCTTTTGTCCCTTGGCTTGCGATTGCATTCCCAGTAACCTCAGTAACCTGAACGTTTCATCTCCGTGGTGTGGGTAAGGGTGAATGTACGAGGCTTGCGATACAGTTCACATTGTTGCAGCTGAAGTTATTGTGGGAATCTATTTATCTCACAGTTGATACAAAGTGACCTCCTTTTGGTACATGCAGGCTGTAAGTGAAGGTGGGTGTCTCGCCCGCAGTCCTGCAGGCACGGCCTGGCCAGGGAGGAAGGACGACGATGATGATTTGCCTTCCTTCTGCCCCATATCCAAAAGATAACGGATCCAAATCAGTTATGCATGCGTTATCTCATTACCTTTAGCTAATTTGTATGGACATCCCTGATTGTGGATGTGGTTTGTGCAGGAGCATGGTTTTGCCATCGCGACGAAGGCTCTGCAGTGCAAACCCGCTGAGGCTGGGGACCTTGGGAGGATGTGGCCCTCGGTGTGCGTACACAGGAGGAGTTGGAGTGCGGTGGTGCAGTTTGACAGAGCTGCTTTGTCAGGAAGATAAGGGAAGCAGCTTGGGGCTTTCCTTAGAGGAGGGGCTGCTTTCCAGGCAGCTGCCTGTCCATGGTGGTGCAACTTCTGGTCCCCCCATGCAATCACAGTGGATGGGGGTGTTGGAAAAACCTAACCCACAGAGGAGCACTGCTTGCCGCACTGTACAATAAACATTATTCCTTGGGGTCCTGTTGTTCCTTCTAGACAAAAGTGTTGCACTGAAGCCCAGGAGGGGAGAGCGATTTGCAGGAGGGGAAGGGCTGGAGACAGACCAATGAACTAAAACCTGGTAGTGAAATGAGTGGTGTAAATCTGCTGTGGGGCTATCCTCAGCTTCCCAGATTTTTAGCATGCAGCCAAAAACAAAAGGCAGTGTGACTGGAAGGAGCAGGCTCTTTGGGGACCTGCTTTGAAGTTACAGCCAAATTATCTCCCCATATTTAGAAAATTTACTGTAATGAAGGATGTGTGTTGCTGGTCATGCAGGCAGGGTGCAAGGTGCTTTGGATTGCCTGGGTGGGAGTGAACACCAGGGTGTCTTTGGTGCTGTTACCTGTCCGGCAGATTAAAACTCTCACAAATATCCATGGCCCTGGCTTGCTTTGAGAACACAGGAAAAGACACCCATTGTTGGACTTGTGGCAAGAAATGGCAGGGTGATGCTGAGTGTGGGAGCAGAGGAGGGGGCTCACGCTGCTGCCAGCTTCTCCTGGCCGCGCTGTGCTGGCAGCCTCCCTTGGGCGCTGGTGGCTGAGCTCTGGTGGAGCTGAGACGCCCCTTGCAGCTAGTTCAGGCTCCCTTTGGCAGGCAAGAAGTCACCACATACAAGAGCACATGATTTTCATTACCCGCGCCTGAATGTCTGCTGGGGCTGAATTGCCTGGATCCCCGAGAGCTGCTCAGTAAGAAACAGCAAACATTTTCCCTGGGAAGGAGCAGCTGTTTATATATAGTGTGCAGTGGGTTCATGAGTGATTATTAGGAAAACATTCCTTTCTAGTCATAAAAAAAGGGCATTTTTGTTGTCTCCTTTCCTCTAAAACAGGCAAGTTGGAGAGTCAGGGATTTTCATTTGCCATGACAACCGATGAAACTGCCAAGCCGTGTGATATCTTTATCCTTCCTATGATTAAATCTTTTTTTTTTTT
>VZTI01004017.1:45317-98832 GCA_013397865.1 Struthidea cinerea | reverse complement strand
TTTTTTTTTTTTAATTTTTTAAGGCCATGTTGCTAACAGTTGGAAAACATCAGGTGTTATTTGCTTTTCTCATGTAGATTAGTCAGGATTTAATTTTCATGTTTTTATTTAAGAGCTGTAGAGAGCTGGGGGATATTGATATTTCCATGATTTATGGTAAGGGTGGTATCTTAGTTCAGAATTGCTGTATTGTACTGAAGTCTTCCCCTCCCTGCCCCTCTCCCCCTATGAGACAGGACCACTCAGCAGCAGCACTGTCTCCCACAGGACAAAAATTATCGTGGGACCCATCAGTGGTGCTGAACAGTGGTGAGGTTCAGGGCCTTGGAGGTGTTGGTTTACATAGGATACAAATCACTTAGAGACTTTATGAGCCAATAAATCTTTTCCTGTTCTTATGCCAGGGCAAGATATTGCAAAGGCAGAAATTGTTAAGGATATGGTTCTTGATGCTTGGTCCACGTGAGGGCTTCCCTTGGCTCCAGGTCTGAGCACTTCACACTAACCAAGAGCCTGGTGTTGGTCTTGCTGTCAGCAAAGCTGAGTGCCAGCATTTACCCTCCCTTTTAAAAATTGCTATCTTCTGTTTAGGAATTTCCTCAGGGTGCCGAATATAGATTCAACACATGAAAAAAAGCCCCACGAACTCAAAGCCCAAAAGCTGCTCTGTTGCTAAGGAATGAAAATAGATGGTTACAAACACGGTGCTGATGTGCCAAGTTGTGTCCCCATGACCGTGCAGCTGTGAGTGCAAAGGTCCCTGTCCCAGTGGCAGCACTGCACATGTCATGTTGGCATCAGTGTCTAGGAAGGACTGGCTGCTGCTTGCTTTAAGTAAACAAGAGGAAGTAACTTTATTTCCTAATCTTAGTCCCAAAGAGGTAAAAACTTCAGAGGGCTGCTGCCAGGAGATAGTAATTATACAGGAAAATACATATATTGTATTTTTGTGTGCTATTATCTATAATACAGCAGTGTCTATACTGGAAGAGCCCTGAGAGATGGGAACGTATTTTTGAACAAAAGCACAATTCTTTGGGAGATCCTGGGCTGTGTCACAGAGTTGCTGGTCATTGATGACATCAAAAGGGTGAATATTGGTGCTGCAGAAGCTGCGGTTGTGCCTTCACCTTCTCCCCAAATGCAAATCTCTCTCTCTGCAGATCTCTGCAGTAATTTATTAACCCATGTGGCTGGAGATGGGGAGTAGCTGAGCTGGGTGTGGAGGTGTGCAGAGGTGAAGACGTGATTTGTCTGGGCTGGAGAGCTGCTGTGACCAATGCCATCTTTTAATATGTGTGTGCATGCATATGCGATGCTTGGTTTTGTGGGGCCCTGCCTGCTTAGTCCTTAAGGTACTGCTTGCTGCATCAGCTCTAAACAGTAAATCTCAAAGACCCTGGAACACAATTCTTAAAATTCTGGTTTCAGATTTTGTACTTCTAGGTAAGCTGTTTGAGTAATGTCCCTGCAGTGGTAGGAGGCCTGGAGCAGAAAGCTTCTGCTGAAGAGCTGCCTTTTTGTGTTTAAGGCTTTGTTTTAGTGCCAAATTTACCCTGTGCAGTTTCTTGAATTGCAGCTGGTCCAAAGCTGAGATGAGGTTTAAACAGCAGATAGCTGCCCTAGAGGACTAACTGTACATTTGCAGTGGTTTAGGGCAAATAAAAAGTGCTGTAACCACCTGAAACTATAAGGGGAACTGAAAACAGGCTATGTGTTAGTGTGTGAGCTAAAGTGTAACCAAGACATGAAAACTGTTCCTTACCTTTTGAAGAGACCTGTGATACCCTCATAGAAATCTTACTCGGGAGCCAAGATATGAAGTTACTGTTACTGACATACCCAAGATAGTAAACACACTTCTTTACAAAATTAAATTCTGTAGCCCAGGCTGTAATATCTGATTCTGCTGCCCCACCCTCGGGTTTTTTTTCCCATCTGGATTGGGTCCCTCCTGCAGCTGTCTGGAGCAGGCAGGGCTGGGAAGCCTTCCCTTTGGAGACATCATCTTAAGCCAGTCCTGAAGCTACACCCAAGTCTCTATTGTTTCTCCTTTCTTCCCTCTCTGAACAATTTGTTTTCGTGAAACATCTGCTGCTCTGGCAGATACCCACAGTTAAAGCTGTACCACAGTGTTTCCTTGCAGAAATGCAAAGAATACTCCCTGCCAGCTCAGTCCCTTGCCAGACAGGATGGCTGATCCCGGCTCAGGGGTTTCCATCAGATGAGACCATTTTTAGAGGGGAAAACTTCTTAGAGGGCACATACGGCGCTTGTGCTGGTGGTGTAGTTCCGTTAGGAAGCTGAAGCGTAGGTGCTTGTGCACATGAGCATGTGTTACAGGTAAAATGTGCTTCCCACCTGGAAATAGGAGGTGGTAAATTGAGGACCACTGGGGTAATAATCAGCCTAGGAATAGCTCAGAATTTATCACCCCAAACTTGACTTTAGTGGCAGAGAGGGATTCCAAGCTCATCTTTGGAGGCAAAAGCCTGTAACACTCAACTCTACTTTATTCCTCCTATCCTATCACGTCAGGTTCAGAAATGCTACCACTGCTAGATAGGAATCCTTCCTTTAAAAGGCATAACAGAGGCAGGAGTCCTTCTGAAATGCAAACATGCTGTGGGCAAAGTGCTGCCTTTCCTATTGTGGTGGCACGGATGCGATGCACAGCTCACATATGGCTCACACACGACTGTTGCGTGTGTGCTTGTAAAAAGGGAGCCTCCAGCTGAAACACAGGGTCACTTTTTTATTTCCTCGTGTAAGCTGAAAAACACCCACAACAAAGAACCCTTTTTTCTTAACAATCCAACTCTGTGGTAGTGGGCTTGCCCTTGAATTGGGGGGCATGCCTGAAAGTTTTGCCTGGGAGTGACAGCCAACCTCTTGAGTCACCAGGAAGAAGTTGCCCCTGTAACCCAAATGCAAATGCCTGACTGAAGGTGGGTTACTTGAACTTTGCAAATTAATGGCCTGTTAATTTTTCGTGCTTGTTCCTGGATAAAGTTTCTTTAAGCAATTGTCTTGAGGGGGCTGCATCACTGCACTTCATGCTGTAACAAAATGTATGAGAGGAGCTGGTTAGGGGTTGAGCTCCTCTCAATGAATTGTTGTAGAATCCTAGAATGGTTTGGGTTGGAAGGGACCTTAAAGATTAGCTGGTTCCAACTCCTGTGTTATGGACAGGGAACCTTCCACTAGATCGGATTACTCAAAGTCTCATGCAGCCTGGCCTTGAACATTTCCAGGGATGATTTTCACAGGTGCCTTCCAACCTAAACTATTGTATGGATCTGTGATTTTTATCTTTCTTTTTGCCTCTTCCTCTGCTGCTGGTATTGCTAATTTATTACTATTACAATATTTCAATTACATATTTATAATATATACAAATATGTATTATATATTTAAATACATATTAATTTATATATAAAATGCATTTGGGAATATATTTTATATTTAGATTTTAGGTATGATATATCTTTCCTGACCAAAAGCATTTTTTTTTTTAGCTTTTTGATTGCTATTCCAGGATGCTGTTGAGTTGGCACAGCCTGGCCTTCAGCAGTGGCATGGCATTGACATGGCATGGCAGAGGAGCATCATGCACAGGGCTGCATGGAGCCCACAGCCCAAGCCGTGAGGTACCAAGCACAGCCCAGACCTCAGACACCTGGAAGTGCAATTAGCTGAGGTTTAATTACTTATTACTTCTAATAGGTTTGATGGAGAAGTGTTGTAAATCCCAGTAAATCACAAGCTTACTTAAGCAGAAGTGAAGAGATGGAAATAATGGCTTATTTTTCAAATTAAAAAGCATTCTTGCTAAATAAAACCTTATTGAACGGGTTTTTTTAAAATTTTGTTCATACCACAGTCTCTGACACAATGAAAACAAGATGGTCAACAGCAGTAAGACATGTCACTGTAGTTAAAACTCAAGAAAATTTTCTTGGATGGGCTGGGTTATGAAAGTGTGTCTAAGGCTCATATTCATGTTTCACAATACATTTATGACTCTTATGTCACTGCTAAATGGCATAGTTACGCTTGTGCTAATTCTGCACTTGCAACCTCCTTTGAGTCACGATGTTCCTGTAAATACTTTATTGAAATTCTTTGGTTATGATAGCTTTTCTCATCTATTTTCAAAAATGATGGTGTCGAGCTGTCTAATCTTGCCAGTTTTTTAGCAGAGCCTTGTCACCTAGTTTCAGAAGTTCTCCACGTATGATCATGATGCCAGTCAAACCCATGCCAGCCCAGCAAACTAATGCATCAGGAGACTTCTTTGCTTTTTACGTATTTGACATGCACAAGCCTTTCTTCTAAACTGAGGATTCATTTCTCCACTGGTTTTGCCTCCTTGCGAGTTGGGCACTTGGCTGCTTGTAGGTGCGCTGTCCCCAGGAACCTCATGGGAGACACCTGGAATTCAGCCTGATCCTGCACCTGGTTTCTAGGGACACAAAATCTCACGTAAGTTTCTGATGGGTTCCCCATTTTAGTGGGTTAGGTCTTGGTGTGGGAGCTTTATTTCAAATAGAGAGCTGGACTTAGTAAGCTTTCCTGGCTTTTCTGTGCAAGATGTGTTTTGGTTACCTCTTGGCTGTAGTTTAAAAAAAAATTCTGTTGGGTTTTTTTTTTCCCTCTTTGGGAAGAGGCTGTTGTTTTTGAGTGGATGAAACAGCATTTTTTGGCTGGATTTCTGGCAATGCAGTTTTTTTCCACACTTGGAAGTCAGCCTGTCTGCTGTGCTGGCTGAGTCTGTGACTGCTTCAACACACAAAAACGTGTTGCTGCAGAGCGTAGGGCTTGGTGGTCGCATGATGTGCTAAAATGTAGCCAAGACCACAGGAGTGTTGTTTTGAGCGTGCAGTATTGTCTCCATCTCCAGGCATGTCTTAAAAGGTGTTTATAAAAGCATGCGTTAATATTGCACCAACTTTTTTTGCAGTGAAAACCCAGATTCTGACAGTAAATGGAGTGTCAGGCTGTTCTCATGCTTCTGAAGATGATGTGTGTCCTGGAGGTGCTGGTGTGTGGTTTGGCCAGATGCCGTTGAGGCATTGTGGCTGTGCGTGTCAGCAGGTTTTTTTTTTTAATCCTAAAGAAATTAATTTTCTATTTATCATTTTGTAACTGCATGTTTGTAACTATCATTTTGTAACTGCATGTACCTCGTTATTCCTATGTAACACAGAAATCTGATTAGTTTATCTGTGCAAGGAGAACTATCATTGCTTAACAGTTCAGTCCTCAGATGTGTTTGATGGAATATAACTTGCTGTCTGCATGTGATATTTAGCACTTCCATGGCCATTCCCAACGCTGACGTGCACAAATGTCACTGAGTCTCCTTTCCCTCCAGGAGGTGAGAAAGTTAGATGAGGACGCTGCACCAGGCAAGCTGTGAGTTGCCTGATCTCTCCTGAAGGGTCTTTGGTGGTGCTCATCCTCAAGGATGTGTCCATCCCAAACACATCTTTCCACCATCCAACCAAAAAGTGTTAATCCTGTGTGCTAATGCTGCTCTTGACACCAGCAGTACCAAAGCCCCCCAGAAGACTTTGCCTGGAAGTGGACAGACTGGACACAAAGCCTTTTCCCCATCGGGGGATGTCAGGAATATGTGAAAATCCAGAGATTGCCCCTGAATGTGAGACCTGTAACCTCTAGTGTTAAGCAAAGCAGGCAGATGGAGAGGGCAGTCTGCAGGCAGCTACATCTGGTGTCCAGGCAGAGGTAAGGCTGGGGTGTCTCGTGACGAGTATGAGCACCACAGCAGAGCATCCTGTTCTCTATAGCTCTGGCTCCAGGCTCTTCTTTGGGACGATATTGGTGCTGGATTTACCTGCTTGTTCTGTGGTGAAGCAGCTGTAATTGCTGGTCAGTGGGTTCCTCTGTAGTACTTGCACAAGCTCCTGGAGGCCAGCTTGTGTGTGAGCTGTGACCTGAGCAAAGTCGTCCAGTGAGCTGCAAATTTTCCATGGTGGCAAAAGAGGTAAGGGCTGTGTGCTCTGCATGGTCATTGATCCAAAACCCCTCAGCTTCAGCTTTTCTTTTATTTATAGAAATATATCTGTGGGATAAAACATACATCTGATACATGACAACTTGTACCTACTCAGCTTGCTTGGTTGCTGTACGAGAAACATCCTGAGCAAAGTGTTGAGGAGCAGGAATCTCTCCATATAGGGTAGGGCTGAGGTTTTCATAATAAGTTGGTTTTTTTTTCACATTTTTTAAATGTGTCCAGGCTTTTCAATGATCAGTAGCTCATCAGCCAATGTTGCTGGGGAACATGGGGAAGCCCCATGCCTTCCTGCACTATGTGCATAGTTGCTTGATGCCTCCTGGAAGTGTTGGATGGCTTTACTGAGCACTGTTGGGACTTTCTCCCTTCCTTGAAGAGGTATGTTTATGATTGCCAGAGCACTGGCAACTGGATTTAGCTCACCTGCAATGTCAAGTGTGATGGGAGGAGTTGAGAGATGTCTCTGCAACCCCAAGTGCCTACAATACATCTTTCTCCTTTGATTTTGGAGAAGACATTCCTGGAGTTTTAGTGTTGCACCACGCTGAGAGCATTGATCCCATGTACTTGTGGCATCAGCACAGAGGCGTGCATGTTCCAGACTTTCTTGGGAATTAAGTACCTCTTAATTTTTCTAGTGTGAATGGAAGTGGAATTTAACCCTGTGGAGATGAGGAGTGAGGAAGATGGGCAGGGAAGCAGAGGGAAGTCCAGGCTGCTCATTTGCAGAGGGGCATGAGCTGGGCTCATGCTTGCTGAGTGCAGGGGCCTGCTTGGGTTGGCAGGTGCTTTGGAAACAAAAATATTTTATCCTGAGTTACGTAATGCAGCAGCATGTCCAGACCTGAATTCCCTGCAATTTTCTGGCCTGCAAGGAATAATTTTCTGCTTGAAATATTAGCCTTAGCTTTGAATTTTGTGGCTCATATGGCGTATGCAATCAATGTAATATCTGTATACATAACTGCTGCTGCTTCAACTTGAGATGTTTGGGTAAATTTATTTTTGTTTATGGCTGCTGGATGATGAAGAACAGAAAATACTTGTTTATTAAGGACTGTATAAATACATCAAAACCTGCCCTGGCCTACTGGTTAGATCCCGCAGGGTGAAGAGGCTGCAGATCCTTCTGTGCCTAATTGCAGCAGTAGGTTGTGATGGGGTTTTGAGGTGGGATAGAGCTGAGGTGCAAGTTATCAGCATTCCTGGCTTGATATGGTTTTGGTCTTAATCCCTAAATGTGTAGAAACCTTTGCAGCTGTGGGTAGGTTTTTTTTTGTTCTGTTTTGTTTTTCATCCAGCTCTTTACTGGGGAAAAACTGTCTGGATGGCTGAGCCCAGTGAGAGGTGGTGAATGGAGTTGCATCCAGCTGGCAGCTGGTCCCAAGTGGTGTTCCCAAGGGCTCAGTTTTGGGGACACTCCTGTTTAATATCTTTATCAATGGTCTGGAGAGAGGATCAAGGGCACCCTCTGTCAGGTGGCAGATCACACCAAGTGGAATGGGAATGTTGGTCTGCTGGATGGCAGGAAAGCTCTGCAGAGGGATCTGGACAGGCTGGATCTGAGGCAAAGCTGGATCTGAACCTCTGTGTGAGGTTCAACAAGACAAAGTGCTGGGTCCTGCACTTGGATTGCAGCAACCCCAGGCAGCACCACAGACTGGGGGCAGAGTGGTTGGAAAGCTGCCTGATGGAAAAGAACTGAGGGGTGCTGGTCAACAGCAGCTGAACAGGAGCATGGGAAAAGCAGCCCACAGCTTCTGCATTCCTTTTTCAGGTGTCTCCATGGGAGCAGGAACTTGTTTGTACAAGCTTGGGTGAGAGAAGGCGAGGTGAAAGCCCCTGGTCCCTGTGCTTTTGGTTCGGGTGGATCTCACCAGTCTTTTGGTTGAATTGGAATTAATAACTGAGGAACACCGAGAGCATTTATTGCACTGTCTTGCCCAAATGGAGAAACACTGAGGTTCTGGAGCATGTCCTGAGAAGGGCAGCAGAACTGATGAGGGGTCTGGAGCACAAGTCTGGTGAGGAGTGGCTGAGGGAGCTGGGGGTGTTTATCCTGGAGAAAAGGAGGCTCAGGGGGACCTTCTCACTCTACAACTGCCTGAAAGGAGGGTGTAGTGAAGTGGGGGTCAGTCTCTTCTCTCATGTGAAAAGCAATAGGATGAGAGGAAGCATCAAGTTGCGTCAGGGGAGAAATTAGATTGGGTATTAGGAAAAATGTTGTCACTAAAAGGGTGATGAAGCACTGGAACAGGCTGCCCAGGGAATTAGTGGAGGCACTGTTCCTGGAAGTGTTTGAAAAACATGTAAATATGTCATTTAGAGAAATGCTGTAGTGGTGGACTTGGCAGTGCTGACCTTGATGATCTTAGAGGTCTTTTCCAACCTTAGTGATTCCATGAATCTGTGAAAACTGGCTAGGTCTAAAACATGTCCTGCTGTCCTTCAGCTGCATTCCCACTGATGGACCACCTCTCCAGGTGGTCACCCTGCTTCAATTTATCCCTCCTGGCCTCTTGTTCTGTCCAGAGTGACCATGTGTGGGGTCACATGATGAAGTGAAGCAGAGCAGTGACACAAATGAAAGACAGCCCCACAAAACAGCTCCCTTGTGAGGCTGGCAGAAACAGCCCACGGAGGCTGGTTGGGATGCCAGCTGCATAAACTGCCTTGGGGAAAAACAGCTCTGAAACCAAATTTTCTGCCCTGCTGCCAGCCTTGGGCTCTACTCCTGCTTCATCTCATGACAGGGCATGTCTCTGTGCTGTAGTGTTTGTGATTGAAATGAATGTGGTGAGGGGTGGCTGAGGCATGGACTGGCATCCCATCCCCTGCCCTCACTGCAGGGTCTTGTCTCCTCCTGAGGGTGGGACGGGCAGCTGCATCCTGAACACTTTAAACCACTGCAGGGATGTGAGGCAGAGCCCTGCACCTGCAAACACAAGAAAAGAGAGGGGAAGAAAAAACCGAAACCCACACCAGAAAAACCCAAGAAAACGAAAACAAATAGAGAAGTTGTGCTCTGTGTTTGCTTTGGGGTTTTTTTTTAAGCATATAATTCAGCGTGCTGTATTGCTGAGATGCACATTCCCCAGCTGTGGCGAGCGGGGTAGAGGTTGAGACACATCTTCTCTGGGGAGAGGGGAGGGTAGAGTGAGCCTGAGTCAGCAGCAAAGGTCACTTGGCTGCGAGGCTGGGCGTGCAGGAGGAGAGGATTTCGTAACGTGGCCGTGCCTGTGTGTCCAGCACTGACAGCGTGCTGGGGTGGCGTGTGCGTGCTCAGGGAGAAACACCAGCTGGGGCACAGGGCAGCGACGGTCAGCTTCACCTGCCCGCTCTGCCCCACAAAGCACTTCTCGCTCTTCCATGCTGCTTCCTTTGCTTGCTCCCTTCCCATGCCCTGGCTGCTTGTATCTCATCATTGCATGGTTTCTTTTATGGTCTTGGCTCATCTTTCAGTTCCCGTTTGGGGTCATTATCACATATGATTAGTCCTAGAGCCTAACGAACGGGATCAGACATAACTCTAGGGTATGTCTGAGCCATTTAGCATTTCTGACCTCTAAGATCTGCAGAGAAAGTTTATTTTTAAGCTTCCTGAGAAGATAAATTTGAATTTTGGATTGTTTAGGGTACAAGTAATGGAACTGAAATCTCTCCGGGGGGAGCATACCCTCTGGGGTATGAAGAATCCCAGGAATAATTATGCTGTGCTATGTGAGTATCATTAGCCTTGAAATAGCTTTTAGTGGATGATCACGTTTTTCTTCATGGAAGAAGCTAGTGTGAAACCTTGTATTAACGTTTAGTTTTCATTTAAGAGCACTGTCAACATGTGTTTAATACTGCTGTTGTTATCCATTCCCACTCTGGGAAAGCCAGTCACAGAGATAAGAAACGATTACACAAATTAAGGACCCCAGAAAATAAAAAAGGGCTTTTTCTTTTAGCTGTCCATTAAGGTCCCACTCTTTCACTCCACTGAGAGAGGAAGGATCTGCAAGGACACGTGTTGGAGCAAGGTGAAGTCAGAGCATGCTCAGGACGCCTCCAGCTGCTACTGTTTGGTGACATTTTGGTGCACTGTGTCCCTGACCTGGGTGAAGTGACACGTCTATGCAGTGACTCAGCTGTGTTCCTACTAACCATCTGCTGATGTGATACAGCTCATTAGTCACTAATTGGTGTGGTTACCCTTTTTTTAGGCTGCTGGAAAGGCCAAGGGCCACATAGATGTGCAGCAGCTGAGTCAGTCTTCTACCTCTTCTGCCCTCAGGTCTTGGCGGTGCTTGGAGAGCTATTTCAATGTGCCCTGCCAGGCAGAAACAGACTGAGCTTTATCTTGTGTTCTCTGGTTGTTTGACTATAAGCCCATCACAGCTGTTTGGTGGGACTGTAGCTGGAGCCTTCTGGTGTGTGTCACAATGAACCCTCCAAAGGAAGGGCCTTTGAAGGCATTGGGAGATGCACCCTGACTTTGGACTGAGCATGAGAAGCTGGTTTCACCCAGGCTGCATTTGCTCCCTTCATCAGCTCTGTAAAAATCCTCTAAGCTATCTGGGGATTTACTGAGGATAGCACTTTCATAACACATTTTTTCCCTCCATTCCCCACCCATCTGCCCCATACTTCTGCTGCACTTACCATCTTTGACTCTATCACCTGCTTCTTTACCTAATCTCTAGGTACTGGTGGGTTAGGTACTGGTGTTTTGGTTTTGCCTTACATGGTATCTGAACTGATGGTGTGTAAATCTGTCTCTTTTCTGGTATCTTGAGGACAGGTCTTTGATGCCATGTGTATTACCTGGATCCTCCTGGCTGTAGCTGGGTTTGGACACTGCCCTTCTGCTCCCTTGTCTCTGGGTTTTTCTTTCTGCCTGAAATCTCCAGCTGAATCTCTTCTGGCTGTTGTTGCTTTTCTGGAAGGTTACAGATCCCTTCTGTGGGTACAGTGTTGGCAGCACCCTTGGGAGCACTGGAGATGGAGGTGTGGATGCTCATCCCTCATGACTTGCTCAGCTGCAGCGAACTCTGCATTTGTCTGTTTAGTCCTCCCCGTGCTGTGAGTGGCGTAGGAAGCTGTGTGGGTCTTCCCTCATGTAGGCAACCCTGCCCAACTCCTGTGATACTGCTGAGATATCAGTCTCTGCATCCTGCCAAGGAGCTTGGATTTGGGGCATGGAGTGTGCTGGATAGTTCCTAAGCTCCTCTCTGTTCACTTCCCATTTGAGCAATCTAAATATTCCTCACAAAACTAAAGAAAATTATCGTAGTATAATATTCCTATTAGTGTCTATTATTTCTTCTCTTCTAAAAACATCTCGTACTTCAGCTAAACTGTTACCCCACTTTTCACTACACTTTTAGCACACGGGCTCTTTCTGTTTTTAAGGCAAACACTGCTGCTTTTGTTTTAAAATGGAGTTCCCTACCTGTTCTGCCCTCATGTGTGCTCAAGCCCTGCTCTGTGTGCTCCTGGAGGAGCTCATGGTGGGCTTTGGGATATTTCCCTAGCAGGAATAAATTACATAATCCTCAGACAGTGTGACAAAGTCCATGCTGTCCTTTGGAGCTGGTGTAGTTAAAAGCAAAACAAACATTTAGGAACATCTGGGAATCAGTGTCTCAGGTTTGTGGAGCACTGCTTGGAAAGCTGAAAACCAGCATCTCTAATTTGTTGGCAGCCAGGTGAGACTGCACGAGAACCAAAATGGGGCCAAGGTTTCACGGCAACTGACTTTGACTACGTGGATGCCCCGGCTCAGAGTGAAAAGTGCTCTTCTCCCTTATCTGAGGAGCCACGTGTGTGCCAAGAGACCTTTGTTCTGAATATTTGGAGTAATAAAGTTCAGCAGGGATAAAAGGGCATGTCCCCAGTGACTTGGTTCACACAGTGTTATGCTCTCTGTCTCTCTTGCAGCTGCGTAAATGAGTATGGAAGATTATGATTTCCTCTTCAAAATTGTTTTAATCGGCAACGCCGGTGTGGGGAAGACCTGCTTAGTCCGTCGCTTCACTCAGGTAAGGTTGGCCACCTCTTGAGTTGTGGAGTGTTGGGATGGGGACAGCACTGGGATGGGAGCACGGAGCCTGGGGCTCTGCACTGAGGGCTCTGCCAGCTTCGCAGTTCCGAAGCGTTTTGTTGTTCACACCCTTGGTGCATTCATCATATACAGTGACATACTGGCACAAGCAGCACTTCTGTATCTAATGCTGCACCTGGCCCTGTTCTGGATTTTGTCTTGGAGAAAGCTCATTCCTCTCTGAAGGTGGAAAGTCCCCTCTGAAAGCCACTGGGACGACTCCTCCTGTTTTGGTGGTGTTCTGGACCAGTACAAAGGACCAACACATCTCCTGGTCTCCCCAGCCTTTGCTGCACAAAGTTCTCCCTGTTATTTGCCATTAGTAAATAGATAATCTGGGTCCTGAGCTGTCAGTCCAGTTTTTTTTTTTTTTGTGGCGGAATAGCAGGGAAAAGACCATGCTTCTGTGATCCAGGGCAAGGGAAGGCTTTGCGTGGTGCATCATAGAGCACAAGTTGCTGGGTTTTGGTTGCACTCTCCACTAGGAATTGTCAGCAATTTTTTCCTTCACTGTTAATTTTAGTTTTAAAGCTGTAGTGATTTTAGATGCTCTCCAAAAACGTGGCAGCCAGTGGCACTGAAGCTAGTCAAACCCAAAAGGTTAACAGCAAAAATCTTTGGCCACTTTCGCTGCTTGTTATTTGGCAGCACAGCTGCTGTAGGGGATGGATGTGACCCAAAATCAGCATGACTTGGTAGACCAGAAATCAGAGACTCCAACTCTCATTTCATTTGCTGCTGCTCCTTTCTGATGGTGCTGCAATCAAATGCCACCAGCATCGCGCTGTCCATTGCCGTTGCTGTGACACTGGTGATGGCTGGCTCCGTGCTTCACTCCTGAAATGCTGTGCAGAGATGTGACCCTGTTGTTGAGAGCTGCCAGAAATGCCTGTCGGTGCCATGGGGTGCTGTGGAGGGAAAAGGTGCTGTGGAGGTTGCAAATGCATCTCATCCCACAGAGATGCTCACACATTTTTCAATGCATTGGGAAGTGGGATGGAAGGTTCTCCCTCACCCTTCCCCTGCACAGAAGTAGGAGGGCTTTCCCTCTCTTTTTTCCTCCTTTTCCTGTGTTCCTACCTCTGAAGTTGATGACTTGCTACACAACTTAGGGGTATATAAGGCAGGGAAAACACAACAGGGTTGAATTGACGGTAACCTTCCTGCTGGGGAAATGTCACACTCTAAATGTGATGGAAATAAGTGTCATGGGAAAGGGACAATGGATTAATAGTTTTGAAGATGGAAAATGGTGAGGATTGGCACCCAGTGAGAGTCTTGTCTTGCTGTAGAAATAAGTTTAACCAAACTCTTGTTTTCTTCCAGGGGCTTTTCCCACCAGGGCAAGGAGCCACGATTGGGGTTGACTTTATGATAAAAACTGTGGAGATAAACGGTGAAAAAGTAAAGGTAGGAGCCTGATGACTTTACATGTAAATTCATGTGGCAGCACCCTAGCTGAGGTTTCTTGCTGCAGCCTTTCCGCTGCTGGAAGACACTCAAGGAAGCGCAGAGCTGTCTGGCGTGGCCTAGGCAATGCAGGGTCTAACAATCTGTATGCCCCTCTCCACTGTTACCATCAAGATTGTAACAGTGAACCTACTGGAGGGGAGAAAATGGAACAGGGAGATCTTGCAAAACTCTCGTCCTTGCTTAGGAGACGGCAAGCTCATGCCTGGCTGGAGGTGAGGAAGCCCGAAGAAGTGTTTCAGTGCAGCATCTGCTCACTGTGTTTCTGGTAGGCAGGAATATGTTGCATTCCCACTGGGCTGTGCTAGAGGAAAGTCTTCTCCTGTGAGCTCCGAGATGGCCATTGGGGAGAACAGGCTTCTTGTGTGGTTCTGCACGACAAAGGCTCATCTTCCACTTCTGCTAAGTTATTGATTTGGGAGAAGCAGAGATAACCACAGTACTTGTGTTTCAGCCAACAGGTTGAACTGCAAAGGGCAAAGTTCTCCATATTTTTAGCTCTTTCACCCTCTAAAATAGGGTGGTTGAAACCAAACCACTGCTGGGAAACTGTCCTTGTCCTGAGCTAACTCCGAAACTGAGCCTGAGCATCACTTGGCAGAGAGCTACTTTGCCTGGGCCAAAACACACTGGGGACCAATCTCATGCTTTAATGGGATCCATGGTTGGGTTCCAGAGCCCAGAAATGTTGGCTGCTACAACTTTGTTCATTAGTAGAGGTTTCACTTGAGCTACTGTGGTGTCAGAGATGAGAGAAGAGTGTGGTTATTTGAGCCTCTAATATCAAGGTGTCCACGGTCCCTGAGCTGCTCCTGGATTTACTCTGCCTGCATGAAATTCAGGGGCATCAAAATGAAAACCAGCAGTTTTCCCCTTGCTGCCTATATCAAACCCAATGTGAGAGTGGCACCGGTGTGACCTTGAGACCTGCTTTTTAAGCTTGTGTAAGTAATGGAATGGAAACGGTGGACTTGGGCAGATTTTCAGCCCTGGGGGGCTTTTTAACCTGTACCACAGCACCACAGAGGGTTTTTAAGAAGAAAATGGGGTGTTGTGTTGCTAAGTTTAGGACATATTTTAAGAGCCATGGTCACATCAGCAGGCTGCCACTCCACTGTGTGAGGGGGTTACAAACGTATGGGAAGTGGTGGTGCTTCACCAGGAGACTTCCCACTGAGCAGGTGAAAAATCAAGAGAAAACAAGAAAATCCTTCACCTGGTAAAGAGTTGATACTCAGCACGTGGCTGTGCAGGTGGGCCAGAGCAGCAGGCGGGGAAGCAGTGAGGATCACGTGTAGCTCCTGCGGTGCTGGTGCTCAGCTTGGTGGTGGCGATGCTCATTAGCAGGGCTGGCCAGGACATGAATGCTGCTTGTCCCAAGCTCCTAAGACAGCAGAGATGTTTCTCTCAGCCAAAGCCAACTCCAGTGAAGCAACTCAGAAGATCTGAGCTAGTAAATGGCTTAATCACTGCATTGGAGGTGGAATTCATTCTTTTCCCTTATTTACATAGTTTAGACCAGAAGTCTCAAGACTGTCCTGGTCATTAGAGGGAGAAAAGAAGTCCTGGGGGACATGAATCCCATCTACTTCAGATACCTCTCCTTTTCAAGCATCTGGTTCTCTGTCAAATTCTGCTGGAGCCTTAAAAACATCACTTGTACCTGAGGTCTGGGGTTTGTACTGGTGAACTCGCCCTAAGGATTTGTCTGTGTTTGAAGTGTTGCTCCTGTGATACAATCCTGTTTTAACACTAATTTGGACTGAGGGTGCAAAGCTCTTCAGAGAATATTGGCAGTAGTTGTGCCAGTGTGGACTGTCTCAGGGGCAAGGATGGTTCAGGGAAGCTCTACACGCTAAATGAAAAGTCCCTGCTGCCCTGCAAATGTCTGATGAATGCACAAGTGTCCTCTCTGAATCACCTTGGGGCAGGATTGTGTGTCACAGAGCTAGCCTAGCAAGTGCTTGCTGGTCTATCAGCTATAATTCACATGGCAAATACTGGGTTCCTAAAGTCCCTCTCCTGCCCCCACCAGTGCAGTAAATTGGAGTTGCTGGAGCTCCGTTTCAGTGACCAAGCCTTGACAGGAGCTTAGTATGAGACATCTGGGCACTGGAATGAGCCTTCTGGAGTCTGGAAGGCAAACAGATTTCTTTCAGTGGTCTTGTAGCTGAAACTTTTTGCGTTAGCAGTGCTTGTGAGAATAAACATTTAATGAGAGGGAAAAGCAGAAGTGAGTCAGAGAACAGAGCTGCTCTGGCTGTCAGCTCATTTAGCACTGCCCAAGCTGTGACTCTTGCCTCTGTTCTGGGCAGCCTCCCCTGCATGTCTCCTGGGATCCAGAATGAGGGAGCAGAGCTGTTTACCAAAAAAGTTTTCAGACTTGAAAATAAATTATGGTTTTCTGGGAAAAATACTTTCCAGCTTTCAAAACAGCATTATACAGTCAGTGGAGAGGGACTTGCTAGTATGAAAGCTGTGTGCAAGCTCCTCCAGATACGAGCAGCTACCAAAGCTCGCTGCCCAATGAGCTGAGAGAGCACTGTGCAGTTGTGGGGGATTTTGATCTGCCTGGCTTCTTCTAATAAGCTCCAAAAATACGTGCAGCACTCGTACCAAGAGGGCCCGCAAATTGAAGCAAAGCAGATAGCAGTTACCATGCTGGTCAAAGCTAGGCACCCTCAGTGCTGCAAGCAGAGGGCTGTGCTGTATGGACCAGTGAGCTCATTGGTGGAAAGCTAAATGTGTGTGCAAACGTTGGGAGGGTGGGAAGCATCAGCTGACACCAAGAAAATAGGCATCTAGATTTTCTGCAGGCTGAGTCAGACACTGTCTTTGCTTATTCTGGGGAAAAAATACTGTACAAATAAAATAAATGCTGTGAAATATTTTATTTGACAGAAATGACCAGTGAGGAGAAGTGTGAGATGTGCGTTTTGTGTGCAGGAAGAGTTTATCAGCGGCTTTAAGACTGGGGGCTCTTCCCTGTCTTCTGCACCCAGCTCACAGGTGGACTCATGTCTGCTCTCCCCAGCACAGTCTCTTCTGCTTTTAATGTCTGTTAGATTAAAGCAGTGGAAGAACATATTCACATCAAGTTTTATCAATTTAGAGGTCTTCTCAATAAAGGCAGAAGGTACACAGGCTGGAGTTAGCTAGTAGACAGTGATTAAGTGTTTTTCCCGGGAAACAACTGAGCAACAACCGAATTATCTGTCTCTTTCCATCTGCCAGAGTTTGGAGGCTGGTTTGTTTTAACGAGGACTCATTCATTATCTGGTTTTCATGTGCAAGTAATTTCACTTATGGTTTTGTGTGTCACTTTACAGATACCAGGTTCAACCATTTAAGTACAACTATGCTAAGAGATTAAAAGCACAAAGGTGCCCAGGAGCTGTGAGCCAGCCACAATTACTTTCTCTGCAAAAAAACAAAAAGTGGGCTTTTTTCAAAATTATACCCCACATCTAAAAGCTGCTACTGGGAGCTCTCATTTCAAACTAACATATTTATGATGAGTGGCTGGCGTAGCTCAGCTTTGGAACTGGGCAAGAATAAGTTTTTCTCTGTACAGGCTGCTGAATATATGGAAAAAATCTCAAATACTTTACCTTTTTCTTCCCAAAGTACACAGGATTTTGGCTGGAAATCATCCTTCCACATATTTAATTCCAGGGAGAGGTGCTTTAAAAAAATAAAAGCTGAAGCAGAGAAATCATCTTTTATCTTGAAATTGTGTTAATCATGGGTGTTTCTTGGACTTCCTTTTTGAAGAATTGAGGTTTTGATGACCCACCAAAAACTATCAGATGTTCAAAATATAAAACCAGTATAAGTGTAGTTTGTATTGGGAAATGTGTGTTGTCTTTATGGATCCAGAGGGTTTGGCAAACATTCATGAGTTCTTTGATGGTGGTGAGGCACTGGCACAGGCTGTCCAGAGAAGCTGTGGATGCCCCATATCTGGAAGTGTTCAAGGCCAGGTTGAATGGGGCTTTGAACAACCTGGGATAGTGGAAGGTGTCCCTGCCCATGGCTGGGGGGCTGGAACTCGATGGTCCCTTCCAACCCAAACCATTTCAGGATTCTGTGATGTAGTTAAGAACATGTCAGCCAATTCTACATGTTGGGAAGGCAAACAGTGAGCAGCTGGATGAGATGGCTGAAGTTGTAGAGAGGAAATGTGTTACAAACCTTAGATAAGCCTTCGGCTGAGCTCCTAGTTCAGTCCTGTGCTTTCCACCCATCACTGCATTGTCTCTGGATAAGTGTAACCAGCTCTGTGGGCTAGAGGAGAGGCATTCTTATTCCTTCTTGGGAATGGAAGTTGCTGTTGTTGGACTTCAGGGGCAGGAGAAGTGACTTTCTCCCTCTAGCCCCTCCAGGCTGGCAGTCCTGCCCACTGCAGAGGGAGATGCTACAAGTTACATGGAAGCTGACAGACCTGCAGCATCCAGGGCCGTCGGCCGCAGTGCCAGCTGACTTTGTGCCTTGCATTTCAATTCACAAGTGCAGGAACAGAAACAAATGGTGCTGGGGGAAGGGAAGCCGAAGGGAGAAGAGCTAAGTGCTTTCCCAGTATTGGTTTTACCCTGAAGGGGGTTTTTTTAGGTCAAAATGGTGCTGCTATCAAATAAAAAAAAATTAAATAACCTTTTTTTTGCCTTTTGCCACCCTTCCTTGCTATGGCAAAAGCTGCAGATCTGGGACACGGCAGGCCAGGAGCGGTTCCGGTCCATCACGCAGAGTTACTATCGCAGCGCCAACGCACTGATCCTCACCTACGACATCACCTGCGAGGAGTCCTTCCGGTGCCTGCCCGAGTGGCTGCGGGAAATCGAGCAGTATGCCAGCAACAAGGTCATCACCGTGCTCGTGGGTAAGCCCCCATGGCCCCTCACCACCAGGGAGGTGTGTGAGGGGGCGAGCTATGCGTGCCTGGGCTGGGAGACAGGTGGAGATGTTAGCGGGAGGAAAACCTGGCATCTCTTGTCACCTGGTGGTGCAGGATGCTTGAACTGGTGTGCTGGATCTTGTTGCCAGCCGGTTGTAACTGCGGGTGGGCACAGGGTACAGCCTTGAGCCCAGTGCTTGGACCATTCCTTCTGCAAATAACCCCAGGGTGCTCATAGTGGTGTTCAGGATGCCACGGCCACTTCTTGAAGTGTGGTCCTGTTTTGGGTCTAAGGCTACTGCCTGCAGAGGGGGATGCCTCCCACCAGTTGGCCCCATAAAGGGCTGAAGTGTAGATGGTGCAGCTACCACCGAGCTAAGAACAGAGCAGTTCCCCTTGTGACTCCAAGATCAGATCTCTACAAATATGTGAGGATCTGCTAGAGCTGGTGATGTCTGCAGGTTGCTGTACCCCATAGGTGTGGGACAACCAGTCTTGTCTTAAGTGGTCAGGATCTGTGAGCCACATCAGGACGTGATGGTTGTGTGGATCATAGCATTCATAGGTGGGGCAGAGCTGGAAAACTGGATGTTCTTGCATGGGTTTTAGGGAAACTAAAAATAAATAACTGAATGTTATATTAATCTGTAGAGCTTCAACTCAAGGCAAAACAGACTTCAGGCCATCTGTCTGCTACAAGCAAGGGGAAGGTTATTTTGCCTACCAGTGCTTTTCCATGCTCTGCTTTCAGCATCTGATAGTTGGGACTTGGCTTTTAAAAGTCCAAGAATATATAAAGAACAGTGGAAAAATAACTTGGGGAAAGCTAAAAAGTTTCCTGCTACAGTGTGACCTTTAATAGTTTGCTATTTAAATGAAAAAATCTAGGTCATTATAAGAAGTGTCTAAAAGTGTATTTAAAAAAAAAAAATCTTTTGAGTTTTATATGCCCCAGTGCTACTTCAAGTGAGCTGCGGGTTTTATAGAACTTCCATACAAGAAACTCATACTCCCTCAGTATGGCCTGGGTACAAAAGATTAATACAAATTAGTACAAATAATTAATAAGTGACTAACAAACGTACATTAAATTTTTCAGTGAAAATTAAGCTAATTGCTAGAATCTACAGCACAACATATAAATCATATTTTAGTCATAACGCACACTTTGAAGATGGTGACACCTATAAATCACTTCTGTTGAGTGATAAGCTGTTTAGAAGGGTAACTTCAGGGCATGCAGTGGGTTCAAGACACTGCTTTACTGGGAAAGAAGGACATCTTGGATCTCCTTGGATCCCTCTCGGGTGAGGGGAAGGCAGTGAGACAAGGCTTGCCAGTGGAAACACCACCTTTTCCTCCCACGAGCTCTCACAAAATTGCTGGTAGGAGTGGGGCCAGGAGATGTTTCCTCCTGAACCTGAGTCTGGGGGCAGAGCTGCCTGTTATTGCAGGTCCTGGTCTGTTACCTTTGCTGTGAGATTAATTTATGGCAGAAACACCACGTTTGAAGTTAAGTGCCCAGCAATAGGGCATAATCATATCAGATGCTTGCTTGAGGCTTTAATCAACTCTCTGCTAAACAGATCTCTCTGAACCAAAGGGTTGGTTTCTCACCCCACCTCGCTGTGCAAGTGCCCTCCAAGCCCATCCCTCTTCCAGCCTTCACAGCCAAATCCTATACTGGAATATTGAAATAGGGAAGCTTCCTTCCATGCCAGGCTTTTTTAAAAGCTTGTAACAACATGATGAATATCACATTTAGTGTCTCATATGCTATAATTGACATTTTAAGTGCTCCTCAGAGCAAGCACAGGAGAATTTTCAATAGATGTTAGAATGGAAATCCTTTAATATTTGTTGATAGCAGCAAACAGATGCACTAGTGCTAAATTAAAGCAAACTGACTTGGCTGGTCACAGGGCATATTTCATTAAATGAGCTGATAATAAGTGGACTTGGGTGTTTCAGGGAATATGTTATTTGGAGGGGAGAGTAAGCACTAGGAGTTACATATCCAAACCACTGTCCATACATATATCAAACCAAACTCTTATTTATCCTTTATAGAACTCAGTTTCTCTTGGTTTTGAAATCAAATTAACTCCTTTTCTAAAATGTTTTATCAATGCAGGTAATAAGATTGATTTAGCTGATAAGAGGGAAGTCTCCCAGCAAAGAGCTGCAGAGTTTTCTGAAGCACAGGACATGTACTATCTGGAAACGTCAGCAAAGGAATCGGATAATGTGGAAAAACTCTTCCTGGACTTGGCCTGCCGGTTGATCAGCGAGGCACGACAGAACACCCTTGTGAACAATGTCTCATCCCCCTTACCAGGAGAGGGGAAAAGTATCAGCTACTTGACTTGCTGTAATTTTAATTGAAGAGCTGGCATGTGATTGCCCCTTCTGCCATGGGCCAAGTGGATTTTTTTTTTTTTTCTATGCTGGGATTTATCTACTTGAAGGGATTCCTGCCAATCTGACCCATCTGGTTTACTCAGAGTCAGGTTACAGTCCTGGAAACATGGCAGGCTGATGGCTCCAGCTGCATGGCAATGTAGCAGAATACCAACAGGGTTTAAATTTCATTTTTCTTGCAGTCTGTGGAGCAGGTCAGAAAAGGAAGAGTTGCACAAGTGCTTCATGTAATGCAGAACAGGAGCTGTTTTGCTTCCTTCTGTGGGAGAGTAGACCAGCCTTTCTTGAAGATACTGAAGAGATCAAAATCTCTCTTGCAGAACAATGTGTTTAGATCCTTTTTAAAGTAAAACAAAATAAGAAAAAACGCAACAATGAACGCTGACTTGGGACTACACCGGCAATCTCCTGGGCTGTCCGCGAGCGAGCTCTTAGGACGTGTACATAACGTCTGCCCCAGCGTCTTCGTGGAGGACTCTGGTGTTTGAGATAGTGTTATGTCTCTCATCTACAGGCACTTTCATGAACATGGAATAAACAAAAAAGTTACAGATAGCAACATTTTCAAGATTGAAGAAGACATGGATACAGCTCAGTTGCTCCCTTTGGTGCTAGCAGTTCAGCAAATATTCCATAGGCCAAACGTAGTCTTACCATGTTACTGTCTTCTGAATGTGTAACTTAGACTGGTTAGGAAGAAAACACTAATAAGCACTGTTCATAAAAATAAAAAAAATTCTCATTACCTCTTTTTCTAGGCCTGGACATAGTGGGAAAGGACTGTGCGCTTCTTTGATATCCAACAAAGGATGAAAAGACTTTCCAGAAATAAAAATAAATAAATAAATAAATTAACCATTCCTCCTCTAATTAGTCATGTGCTGATGTAAAAAGTTAGCCTTGGGAAAGATTATTGGTGGACTTGGCAAAAGTGCACCAGACATGACCAAAGTCTCGTGCGTGCATGGATTGTGTATAAGGGTTCAAAGGAAGCACAGCCTGAACTGGCAATCTGCAATGTGTCCGGCTGACAAACAAAGCTTGTAGGTACAGCTCTTGTTGACAGGCAGGAGTACAAATTTGTAGAGGGTTTGACAGTAAGTGGGAATAGCAGTGGGTTGCAAGCGGTGTCATTCCATGTCTGACCCATCCAGCTCTCACCTTGTGGAACTGCTCTCAAAGGTGCTCTTGAAGGTCTCTTCTTGGCATCCGGCCTCTCTGCTAGGGTAGCTTTTAGGTTCAGGGCTGTAGAGTCATTTTATTTACCTGATGCTTTGCACCCTTAATCCCAAACCATGGTACATGTAACTGTTTAGGCAACTTCTTCCTACGGAGCCCCTGAAGTGGAAGCACCCTGGAGTTTGTGATGTTGCTCCACCTCTAGTGCCATACAATGCATTGCAAATTTACACGTTGGCATGGAAGCGAAATCAGAAGATAGTGAATGTGCACATAAACTATTATATTTAGGAGTTTGAGTTCAGTTTAGCTAATCTGGATAAATCTCTCCTGGCGATTACATGGCTGTGATGTGCTGCAATTTAGAGTTAATCAATTTTATATTATTTGGCTTTTACTGAAGATTATAACAGAGCTTTTGTATTGACATAAAAAGCTGCCAGTAAGTACTTCTTGAAAAAAATAGCAATTAAAAAAAGAGGCATTTTGAAATGCTTTTTTTGTTTCCTGGAAAGATTTCTTTGGGTTGTATCATGTTGTGCCTTTGATATGTAACAGGGAGTTGACTCTGTGTCAGAGAGAGGGGGGATTGGTTTGTCATATGGCCATTTTTAATATTTTCTTGCTATTTTTAGGTCATTTTCATGACTAGTGGTAAAAGGAAGATGTAGAAGTTGTGGTATGAAGTTTGTCATTTAGGTAACATTTTGCAAAGAGTTTCTGTAAGTGTGAGAAGTTGGGGAACATGTCATTTGCTGCTCTGCTCTGGTTCTTTTCAGTCTGTTCTCATGTTGTAATCTGGAGGATTTGGAAATGTGTGGGACTTGGTGGCTTCTGCTGTGCTGGACCATGTGATACAGCCTGCGCTGAAGAGCAGTATCTTTCTTCTTGAGCATTCCCCAAATTGCCAAATGCAGCTTCATTTGAGTTTGTGAGGAGCACCCAACTCCAAGACAGCTGATTCTGCTCAGCTCTTAGGTAGTTCTTTAGAGCTGGGCTCAGGTTGTTCCATGGCAGGTAGCACCCAAGTTAAAAATCAATGCCACGAGTATTTAATTTGTAGTAGCTCTTACTCCCTGAAGCTGGACCTGTCAGCATATAATTGATAACAAATAGGGCAGGGCTCTTTGATCAGCTTAATCAGGGAGGAAGGAGACTGCCCAGTAAAACACCCATGGGTTACTCAGCCTGCTTTCCAAAAAGATCAAAGCTGGGGAGCTATTCTTCATCCCTGCCAAGTGTACTGCTATAAATGCATTTTAAAGTGCTCCTTGCATCACTTCTGGAGGTGGAACTCTCATGCATTAACATGACTGAACAAACTGAGCTGGTCAAATAGCAGAAACTGCTAAATTTATTTTCTTGGATATTTACTTTGAGATTTCTAGAAGCCTCAATCTTTCCCAGTGCTTTCCTAATCTGTAGGTGACTATTTTGGAGACTAGCTGCCTACTAGCAACTTCAAAGCACTGGTTCTTTTTATTGCTAGGTAATCTTTGTGTAAGGACTCCATCTCCAGACAGTGATGTGCTTTTGTGGCGGGGTGGAGTGCTGTGGTTGGGCTGATGTTCAAGTGAACAGTCAAATTTGAACTGATTTCTTTCAGCATTTATTCTGTGGAGACTTAAAAAGTTGAAAGGAAACAATGGTGGTATGTGCAGCACTTTTTACAAGGTCATAAACCAAAGCTGTAGTTTTGTACACCTCTGAATATATCTAGAGTACATACAGCCAAACTTTCCTTGTAGCCTTTAGGGCTTATCTGCTCTTCTACAGTCTGATCCACTGCTGAAGGCTTCCCAACTGGAAGAGGAACTTTATCAACTGCAGAGTCTTGAAAAATGAAAAGACATAAAATAAGTACAAATTCCAATTATGTGATAATCGGCTCTCCAACTAAACACCTTGCTAGATTTTTGAGAGAACTGTCAATAAAAGCCTTGTGATGCTTGCTGGATGAAGTGTCCAAAATCCATGCAGAATTGATATAATGGGGCCAAATTTGACTGGGAATGTTCTCTATGATCATAAGAGCCAAGCTTTTAGTGTGGTTGCTGGATTTGAATGTGTTTTGAGGGCAACATATTCACAGCCATGGAGTAGTCTTATTTCTGGCTGAATATTAATTTTTGTAGTAGTCCTGTAATGAGGCCCTTTCTTGACATTTTTAGCACAACGATTATGTCCAAGCAGAAGCCAATACTGGATGATCAACAGATGTTTGCTTAATCTATCAAGACTGTTTGCAGAGATTAGTAAGAGCACCTCGAAAAACTGGATGGTCTAAACTCTGATTTCCAGTGGGAGCCACTGATTCAGTCAGGCTGATCTCAAGTAAACCACCAAACATTCAGTGCTTCAGATCACTGGGTGTGAAGTACTTGCTGTGAAGTTTTGCATTGGGTGTTGACACTGAGAGCTTGCTGAGATAAGTCATGACTCCCTTCTGTCCATATCTGTGTTTCCCCATGAAAGGGAAAAAACCCAAATCAGAAAAAACCCCTTCAGGTCAAAGAAATAAGATGGAAAAAGTGAAATTATGAGCTCTGTAAAAAAAAAAGGGAATGCTGGGTGCCTCTTGCTACCTCAAACCCCAGAGTCTTGATTTGACCTCCAGGTAAGCTGTTTGAGCATGTGGTCAGATACGTGTTTGTGCTGAATGCTAAATGGCTCTGTGATCATTATTTAATGAAAACCACACATGACAAATTGTCAGGCAATACTTTGTTCTTTGCTATAGAACATGTGAAACAGCCCTTAAAATCTGTCAGCCTGCTGGTGCTGTTTGTGATTTTTTGGAAATGGCTGTATTGGTAACAGTTGGCTCCCGCTAGTCTAGGTTTAGCAGTTAATGGCTATCAAATTCCTTCAGCACCAGTAATAACAGCAGCAGACTGAGGCTGACACAGGAGACGGTGATTTGAAAAGAGGGAAAGTCGAAGTTAGTGATGTAGAAGCAGGGTGGGGGCACGCACATGGGACAACAGGCTTTCTAGAGCTTTTGCTGACAAGGGATGCAATTAGTTAGAGTCAAATCCACTGGGTTTTGCCTTGTTTGTTATCCCTAAGGACCGCTGTTTGTTCAGCTGCTTTTCCACTTGTCTTCTCCTTTCAGTATGAAGGACTGTCTGTACATCAGGCTGAAATGTTGAGCTGGCATGATTCCTGCAGTCAGAGACTGAATTCAATTGGAAAATAGGTGACATTCTCCAGCTATTGAAGTAGGCTGAGCAAACATACAGGATATGCTGCTCTTTGGGAACCTGTGGTGCCATTGGGGTCAGATATGGCTGGAGACACTGTCACAGAAACCCTCTTCTGGCTGTGGGGCAGAATGAATGCTACAGCCCTTTGTGCAAGGGAAAGATGACTCTCTGGAGTAGAAAATGCAAGTAAAGAGATGGTTCCACGTGCTCAGGATTTTTTCCATCCCATCCTCTTTTAAAATTGTATCTATGGATTTGATATTGATTGCTCTGGGCTTTCATAAGGGTTTGCTTTGAAATTTAGTCGGGAGTTCTGCATTCTTTTACTTTTGAGTCAAAGCACCCAATATCCTCATGTGATTGGCTCCTACCAACAAAGTCCTTTTTGAGTTAATTCAGTTAGAAAAAGGTGTTTCTAGAGGATACTTTGTGAATTCCCAGTGAGCAACTATGGAAACTCTTTGTCCTTTATTTAAATGTCTCTGTGCGTAAGGGCCCACCAGAAAACCCTCTGGAGCCTAAGAAAATAATCAATTCTAGTAGTGAAAACCCGATTAAATCAAATATTTTCTTCCTCTTTTTATAAACTTTGTTATCTCGACAAATTTGGGGTTTGACATCACCCTTTTTCCGTGCATCATTTCTATCTTCTTGTTGCTGTGGGTAATAATTGTAGCTGCTGTTGGCAAGCAGCAAAGGATCATCATTTTGAAGGACAGTCTTGTCTTATGATGATGAATGGTGGGGAAACAATAGCTTGATTTTTTATAAGCAAGTAGTGCCTCCTAAGCAGAGCAGCCTCAACTGGAACTGGTGATGTCTTTGAAATGCAATCATCCACTTGAGCAGTAGCTAAATGTACCATAAATGTTACTGATCTCACATCTGCCTCATTTCAGGATTTATCTTGGCTAGGAAAGCAGACAGCAGGGTAGTCATCCTGACCACGATGCAGGGCTCCCAAAGCAGCACGCTGCCTTGCTCTGACTTACCCCTCTGATCACCACCTCACTCACCTGACCCAAAGTCGCCTTTGCTGTACTGAACCATATCCAGCTGGGATAGATCACCAGCTGTCATCACTCACAGATGCCATCACAACCTTCCCCCTCATGTAAGCGAGCTGTAACTTAAACCAGAAGTAAAAACTATGCCATGTGAGTCACAGGTGTTTGTTTCTTTCCGAGTGGGAGCCACATATCCAGAAAAAAACCCTCATCTCTAAAGCTTGCTCCTTTCAAATACAGTCAGTGGGATAACGGGGGGAAGATAACCCAGACAGAGCAGAAGATGAGATGGCAATGAGTGTAACTTAGGCTGTAAACGTTGTCAGTGAAAAATTAGACTGGTTTTAAGAGCACAGCCAGGGTCAAGAGCTCAGTTTATCTGTCTGGATGAATAGGAGCTGGGTTAACAATGCTTGGAGATTGTCTCTCTGTTCACATTAATAACTTGCAATTAGGACTTGGTGGATGTTCACATTTTTTGAACCAGTTATCCTTTTCCAGTAAGCTCAATAATTTTAGCTCTGGTTAGTGCTACAATATTACTCAAAACCAGATGCCAGCTTTACATTTGCACCTTTGCTTTTTCCACTTCTGCTTATCTTGGGATAACATTCTCAAGGACCTGCACATTCATGAGTACACTGTGGTGGTGTCCCTGGTGAGCATTTTCTGAATGCCTCGTCCTCAGGCGAAAAGTGACATGGCCAAAACCTGTGTCAGTCATGGTTTTAGCTGTGCATGGTTCCTTGGGGCACAGGGGATGTTAAAAGTATTCCTATGCTTTCATGGGCAGCAGTCAAGGGCTCCGGAGTGTCTGATGTCATATGAATGCAAACCTTGGCACTTTTCAAAGCTTGATTCCTCTGATACCTCTCATCAATGAATCTGCTCTTCTCTAGTTACTGCTCATGCCTCAAGCACTGTGGAGGGATGATCTGATTGCATGAACCACTGGATCTGACTCCTGCTTTAGTTAGAAAGAAGAGCATCAGAGGCTCATCTTCTGTGCCACCTCAAGCTTCTTACTATGGAGGTAAAGTTAATAATTCAATAAGCCCCTTCCAGCCAGGACACCCTGTAAGGAATACTTCCCTTCTTACAGGCCCAATACAAGAGATTCAGACATTAAGAACTGATGGGAGTTTGGTGCAAATGAGCTGCTCTCCATCCAGTGAGACTTGGGGCGGTGTGGAGGAGGAGCTGTCACTGGGGTGTGCTGTGAATGTCTCCGAGGGCCGGGGTTGCATCACTGGCACAGAGCTTCAGTAAATGTAGTGTCTTGCAGTGTCCCAGCAGCTGAGTCTTTACAGAAGGTCAAGCAAAGGAGAGGGAATGCCATTTTTACATTTTAATAGGGGGAGAATAAAATACCTGGTCTATGATGGAGAGAGCTGCTATGATTTCAGGCACAGCCATTGCCTCAGTTCTTGCAGACTGTTGGGAAGAAAGGGTTACCATTCATCCCCACACACAGCCAGCACTGAAGGGGGAAAAACTAACTTTTGAAGCCAACATTTTAGTGGAGAAAAGGCCCTCTAATGAGACCATGGAGCAAGCCCAGCGCTTGTTACTATGCTGATTTGGAGTGACAAGTATATCTCTGGATATTAGGGAAGTAGTTTAAAATATGCCATAGTTTTTAGCATAATAAGATGCACTGCAGATATGTCACATCCATTTTATTCTCCACAGCTGTTTACAAAAGGAAAAAAAAAACCCAAAACCCTGAGATTGGAGCAGCTGCAGTCACTCAGCTGTCAATATGGGACAAGGCTCTTTCTGCTCTTTTATTTCCACTTCACTCTGTTCTGCTGCACATATTTGGCTGTTCTCTGAATTTGCAGATCATGAGATTTTTTTCAAACTGCCTTTGATCTATACAGAAAGACTCACCCAGTTCTCATTTGAATTCATTAATACTTTGAGTAGGCATTTTAATTTTATGTTTACTGGCTTGTTTCCCTTTGTAATGTTATCTAACTGACAAGTTTGTCGTGCTCTGCATTACCTTTAGACTTTTGAATCTAAAACATTTCCTCTTTCCTGAAAGCTATGGTAATTTTTAGAGCTGCTACAAAGGCATCTTCATTTCCTCAGGAGAAAACCTGAATTACCCTCAGCTTTGATTACTATCAAATCAACATTGAAGCACATAATTTATTTTACAGCATGAACAAAGTATGTTTTATACCATCAACTATAGTTTGAATTGTAGTTTAAAAATTTGCTTGAGCACTAACAGCAGCATTTTGTTTGTGATTTCCATGCCAGGGAAGTCACAGCATTAAAGGAATTTCCTGTGTTGGAGTTTTTCCCCACAAAGGTCTGTTGTCTTTTCCCCAACAATTGTGAATTTAGCACAATGTACAGAATTTTAGCAAGAACCCTGATTCCTAAACATGTGGCCAGAAGGATGAGGAGAGGATGTGTTTTTTGTTGATCAAGCACAACCATTTCAGTGGAAAAAATGCACTACAGCTGGTCAGACCATTGATCTCGTTGCTGGGGTAGTGCTGTCTTTGGGGAGGGTATAGGTGTTAGCAAATCACCAAACTGTGAATCATTCACTGTCAGAAGCATTTGGCTTGTCTCTTCTTTAAGTTCTTGTGGTCAAGTGTGGTACAGTGGGCTTGGGGAAGGAATGTGTTTTGGATGACCAGGATGACGAATGTATGATGCTTCATGTTTATTTGTAATGTCCTTTTTATACTTAGAAATTGCTTACATGTGTATCTGTATGTAAATAAATGTTTAATCCTTTCCACTTAGTGTTTAAAGTTTGAATTTTTTTTTTTTTTTTATTTTAACTGCAAAGCAAAGTTGCCTTAAATATGAGGCCTTCAAATGACACAATTTGATATTAGACCAGCAAATGAATGAGTGCTAAGGATTTTCTGCTTGGGCTGAGAATATCGAGGCTCTCACAGCACTGAGACCTCACAAGAAGAGCAGATGTAGAGCTGCTGCCCATGGGAGCGATGTCCCTTTGCACTAGAAGAGAAAAAAAATATTCAAAGCAGGAGAAATTATAGCGGTTTGAAATGCCAAAGAAATGCCAGCATCAGGCACTAGAGGGTGGCCTTTGACAGAGGCACCATCCGCTCACTGACCTTGCAAACCTGTGGCAGGTTGAACTCTTGTCCTAGCAAGCTGCTGGGTTTGTGTAGGATAAATGTTGGATGATGGTTGGATGCTTCGGTTGTCTTTTATTCTTTGACCCAGTCACTTTTTTTTTTTAAATGCTATTCCTTCTGTTCAGCCTTCAGCTTGCTGTTTTCATTCTCATTGAACTCCACTGGAGTTCCCTAATGACCTGCCTTCCTCAAGGCCTAGAATAATTTTGGACAAGATCTCCCATTTTAGGCCTTTCGTCTTTTGGTAAATATATGAAGTTTGTGCTCTGACTCATTCTGGGGATCAGGTTTCCTCCCCTGTGCTCTGCTCCACATCAAAGACAACTCCTGCTAACACTTACACTGAGAAACGAGCTGTGAAGCTTGAAGACACCATGTGTCTTTTATTGCCTTTTCCACTGACCTTGAAGCTCCTTCCTTGGTAAATGTCTGACATGAGGACTGGACCATCTGCTCTTCCTTCCCCAGGAAGCTGGCAATTTGAGTCAGTGAGAGAACAGAGAGGTATTTGGATAGGGAAAAGTCCCTGTATGCTTCTAGGTAGGAACGAGGCAAAAGGAGAGGAAGGAAACATCCTTCAGATGCTCAGACCGCTTGGGAAGTGAGTATTTACTGAAAAGAGAGGAGGGCTGGAGTGTGTTGTTTTTGGGGGGCGAAGGCTGGAGAGAATGGACCAAGCTCTTCCTGGGGAAAGGTAAGGGGCAGGTGTAGAGTAGCAGCTCTTCCTTGCAAGGAGCATGCATCCAGTGGGATGTGCACTTCTTGTTGAGCAGGTGTAGCAGCAAGGGTACAGCCTGTGCCAGGCTTTGCTGAGGGTGAAAGGAATGTGAGCACACAAAGGCTCGCTGCAAAAAGGGAACAAGCTGCCCTGGGGAAGAAATGCAAGGCTGACTGACTACAGGAGCAAAAGCAAGAGAGCTTTTTCTGCCTCTCTTCCATCCTCTCATGGTCAAAGTCTCCCTACCGAGCATGTGGGGAGCTCTGCCCAGAAGATGTCATCTTGCTGACAGGGGCCTGTCACACAACAATACATTTTGCTCTCACTCTGTGTGCAGTCCTCTTGCACAAAGCACAGGAGATCTGAGTACCCTGCTTTAATTTCAATGGTATGGCACAGACAGTCCTGCCTAATTTAAAATCTAGTCTTGATTTATGGATTTCTATGCATAGGGAATCAATCACAAACCCAGTATGCATTTTCAGGAGTTTTATTACCCTCAGAATTAAACATGCTGAGCTTTAGTCTTTTTGTACAAGCTTATAATTATAATCACATCAGCCTGCACCAAAGCTATCACTTACCGTAGTATGTGAATGAATTGTCTGCTGAATAAAATCACTCATGCTGGACCAAACATTTCATGTCAAGATGCTGTCAGGTATACGATGTAGAAGCTCTGGCAGTGTTTCATAGCTAGCTGCACCAAGTCTCTGGTGTCTCACTTGGATCAAGTCTAACTCCTGGTGATAGAGTGGGTGTCTGTCCAGTTCATCACAAGGGAGTGCTTAAAGAGCCAATGATAACTGCAGTACCCTATTATGTGCTGCAGTATAAAAAAAACTAGTTTCAAGTGTTACAATGTCTTAACACCTTTTCTGTATTGCCTTCCGTATACTCAGTGCTTTAGGTGTGAGTAATGCTGTCTTTCCCTTCATTTCTTCTACATAAGCTATACATGCAGATTTGTAATTTCCAGGCAGGCAACATTTCTTACTCCTTTTCCACTTGCCCTGAGGGTTCATACATACAATGTTGCAATACATAAAATCTTTTCAATAGGTGCAGCACTTGGCAAACGCAGGCACAAGCCCAGGCCTTTTCACTTGGCCTCATCCTGGAGCCCTGCCCTACCCTGACTGAAGCAGCCCTGGTGTCGTTTTGGTGCGCTGATTTGCTGGGCTAAAGCTCTGCTGGGCAACTCAGCAGCAGCTTGCAAAGCCCATACGGCTTCTGTTGTTACCTCCTGCCCCTTTGGCTGTGCCAGGAAGCCTTGCACAGGGAGCTCTGTATCCTTTACAGCAGAGCCCTGCCATGCTCTGCAACAGTGCTGTCACTGGCACCACACTTAGCAAGTGACTCCATCCACAGGTTACCTTGGTCACAAAACCATAGAATGGTTTGGGGTTGGAAGGGACTTTAAAGATCTTCTTCCAAACCCCTGCCATGGGCAGGGACACCTTCCACCTGACCAGGTTGCTCAGAGCCCCATCCAACCTGGCCTTGAATGCTTCCAGGGATGAGGCATCCACAGCTTCTCTGGGCAACCTGTGCCAGTGCCTCACCACCCTCACAGTGAAGAATATTTTCTGCATATCTAACCTAAATTTCCCCTCTCCCAGTTGAAAAACATCATCAGCTTATCAATTAAACATTGTTAAAAATTGTGATGTCAAATTCTGCTCTTTTTCTGTCTCTTTCTTTGCTATAACAAGATGTTCCTTTTCCTTCTGTTTATGTCTAAGGTTCCAGGACTGCAGGGCTCTAGCCTTGGACCTGTCAGAAGAAATCTTGCACCTCTTTCCACTGCCATCTGCTGTTGCAGGATCCTTAAACACCAGGAAGAACTTTTGTGGTGTGCTTGAGTATCTTGCTGGGGACAGCAAGAAGAGATGGTTTGCTGGTTAAGGTCTTTCAGTGATCTCCAGAGCTGTGCTCCATGTCCTTTCAAAGTCAGGCAAGTCTTTGAACCTGTGCCTAGATTTCAACTGTAAACAAGGAGGGGGGAAAAAAAAATAACCAAACCTACCAATGCTGACTTGGAAAAGCTTCTTTGTAGAGAGAATTTACCTGTGCAGACCTGCTGCATAACCACATGTACTTTTTCCTGGGTCAGCCTGCTGGAATGCCTGCAGCCTCAGCACATCTGCATCCTTGGCAGGAGAGGCCATACCTCATTTGTACCCTGCTCAGTCACAGGAGAAGCTTGTTTGATGCCAAATACTCTTCTCTCTCCCATCCGTCATAGGGAAATGCATTTGATTAGAAGGTGCAGAACTTAGGCTAGAGACTGAGAAACTCAAAAAGTTTACCTGTATGTTCTGTGATGGTGATCCATGCTAAAAATCATGGATAAGAAACAAGGTGGTGAGAGTAAATGCCCTCATTCCTGAGTTTCCTGAAGTTAATGAGCAGGTACATAATTATTTTGTAGAAGATATATGAAGGCACACAGATTACAGCTCAAATTCCAAAGGTGTTTTTTTCATCCACCCCAAGCATGGTTTCTGTTGGCTGCCTTAGGAAGGTCCTGCCTGCTGGTCTGTGTGGGTGCCCCACTGAGGCACCTATTGTGGGACCAAGGGACTGTGAGGTTAGAGAAGCCTTTCAGTCACACAAGAAGCCCTTCTAGCTCTGACTCCAACAATGACCAACAACATATAGTGAGTAAAACGCACAGGAACAAGATCAGCACCAAATGATACATTCCCACAATACTCCTTTAACTTGCAGCAACTTCTGCCTCTCAGGTTTCCTATGGCAGAAGTGGTGTCTTTATAACCTGAAAGTCCTTTAGACACCAGCATTGATACAATTTGTTCCTTGTATGCTGAGACATAAAACTCTTCTGAACATAGAGTGAGGCTTAAGGAGGTGCTGTAGAAATTATATGAGGCCTCAAACATAGGAAGATAAAAATATCCACCTTGCAGTTGAGAATGAGCCAAGTAACCCCTCCCTGTCACCAGTCACAATGTAAATGGTGCATATTCATTTTATACCTCAAAAGAAAAAAAAACAGTCACAGCAGGTACTTTTAGGTTTGTTTCTGGTTCTACAAGTGTGGTGGTGCATCCCCTCTACCCCCTCAGGCCACACTGTGACCTTAAAAACACTCACTCACAACAAAATGTCAGCATTTTCAGGCTGCTCAGATCCTGTGCCACCAGATTCCCACATCCTTCTGCAGGGCCTGACTTACAACTTACAGCAGCAGATCCAAGATTTCTCTGTGCAATGATCCTAAATGCAGCTGTTTTGGGTTGGGGATACAGAAGACCTTAAAGCAAGGAGAGGAAAGACACTGTCAGGAATCTGCCACTAGCAGTCTTTAACTTGTAAAAGTCTATAGGAAAACTGGGAGCTGCTACCAAGCTCTCAGGATGGCTCCCTTCACCCAACCCAAGGCTGTCACAGGATCCCACATGGGCTCAGATAAAAGGCACCATCAAATATTCAATGAAAACTTGGCCCTTCTCCCCAGAGTCATCAGGCAAGAATCTGGAGTGGACATGGACTCCAGTGCTGCTCTTGTGATGAAAAGACAACAGTGAAAGTGAAAGCACTTCACCTACTTGCACTTTATTAAGTGAGATCTATTCAATACTCACACATTTACAAAAGTGTTTATTGCACATCCTAGTTGATTTTCAATAAAATATAGTAAACTGCTAGTTCTGATTTCCCTCATCTCTGTAGTACAAAGGTCTGAAAATAAACCCAACTCCTCTTAGCAAGACATGCCAACAGGCGTATAAACAATTTAACTTTTTTTAGCTCTTTTCTTCCACTGGCTCCTCCCCAAAAGTTAAAAAAAAATAATTAAAAATAACACAGCATAGAAATGTATCTTTCTTAGTGTTTTGGCTTACTGGAAAAAGGGGTCCGTGCTTGGAAGAACAGCTCAGGAGACCAGACAGTTGGCCCTTCCAATACAATCCCTGGATGATTTCCACGTGAGAGGTAATTCTTGCCTTCTGAAGGGGAACAAGTTTTCAGGACTTTATCATTTAAAAACAAGGCCTTGGTGACACTTGAAGATACAGGAGTTTTTAGAATCCTTGCTCTATCCCCAGGGCTTATTCTCTCATTTTGGATGAGATTTTCATCATTTTCACTGTTCTTTCTGCTTTCAGAAATAGGGCTCCTGCCAGGGTGCCCACAGGTGGATTGCAAGTCAGCAGCCCAGCTAACTGTTTTTAAATTTAAAGATGCAGTTGGTTTCAGCCTTTTCTTTGAAGATGGAGGGATCCACTCCTCAAAGCCAGCAGGCAGTTGGCTGTTAAGGAACTGCTGTGAAGCAGAGCTACCACTTTCTTTGTCTTCTCTGTTCCTTGGCCTCCCACGTTTCGCTAACTTGCCGGTAAGCTGCGGCAGCAGAGTGTTCTGAAAGGAAGACCTAGATCGCTTGCATTTGGAATGGATTTTAGTGGGATTTTTAGGGGTGAAGATGGTGACAAAAGAGCTTCTTTCCCTAACAGGCCAGAATTTCTGCAGAGGTTTTGTCATAGGGGTTGATTGTGAATAAGGAACAAAGTCCTGAGTGCAAACTGAACTGCATTCTGAATCACAAAAGGAGTAAGTTACAGGTGTGCTGTGCTTGCTAAAAGCATGAGGGGACGGGTGTAGGGATGAGCTCAGTTTTGAACTGTTACAAGGAACACCTCCAGGAGAAAGCATCAATTCAGCTGTGACCTTCTCCGTCAAAGTATCTTCCTGTATTAAACTATTACATGATTTATTCAAGAATTCCACAGGTTTTGCTACCTCTCTTACACTTGCATCAAAGAGATCAGCAGAAGCATTGTAGCTGCCTTCAGGGAAGATGTTGTTCCACTGCTGCTCTTTCCTACTAACACTTTTGAAGGTATTATCTGACAGTTCTGTTAATGGTTTTAATTCTCTCTTATACATCCCTCTTGCATTGTTGGGAGTTGGTAGATCAGAGACCCGGTAGATCAGACCCCCTGTAAGATCTGTTTTTTGGTTTGGTGTAGAATAGTTTTCTTTATTTTCACAACCAGCTAAACAGCTTTCATGTGCAGAATGCACACAGGTGGCTGTCTTGCTCTTTTTTAAACAGGAGGTTTCTCCATGCAGCCTAATAAAAGACCAAGATGAATTTGCAGGGTCACTATTTGCTTCTTTGGACTGCACACATATGCTCTGAGAAACAGAAGGCTCTGGTGTAACTGGCGAGGATGCTCCACATTCTTTGAGCGTTGAAGATAAATCACTAGGGGAAGACTCACATTGTGACACATCGCTTGGAGGGTTTGCATTTGACTGAAGACAAGCAAACACTGTGTTCTCCCAACTATCGTTCTCTGCTGGTGGCGAGAGCCTCCCTGAGACACTGGCTGCAGGCAAATCACCCGGGGTTTGCCTGGGATACGATTTGTTAAGATTTAAATCCAACCTGCTACTTTCAAGATGGACACGTTTGCCTGCATCAGGGCTGGGTGATGTTACAACACTCCTGCCCTCCTCTATTCTGACTAACAATTGATTTAGGCTTTCTGAGAATGGGAGCTCTTCCCAAAGCATAGAGTCCATCTGAGACACTCCAGCTACATTTACGTGATTAGGAGCTGAGGCATCTCTCTTGCAAACAAGGGAGTTGTGGGATTTTTCTGGGTAACAATAATTTCTACTATTAGTTTTTGGGTAAATGTTTTTTATCTGAGATTCCAAGGGATGTTGTAGCAACTTGGAACTGTTTCCACGTGAACATTTGCTGTTTGAAGAGGATACTCTCTCCAATTTATCAGTTGCAGAGATACCGTCAGTCTGACTAAGCTGTGAAATCGATTCATTATCCTTCTCTTTATCCCCTTCCTTCACAGATGAGATGAGAAACTGTGAGTCCCAAAGAGTTTGATTGTTGAGGCTTACACTACCCAATTCTGCAGAGACAGGCCTCTCCTCTTGTTCATGCTGTTCACTCACCAGCTTTCCCACTTCCAGAGTGGGAAAGTCTTCCGCTGTTACCCAAGCAACAGATGAAGTCAGACTGAAGGACTGCTGCCAGCACCCTAAAAAACTTTCCCTGCCACTAGACTGAACAAAACAGGAGCTCCTGCTCAGGCTAGACAAGCTGCTGAGCTCACTGAGAGGTTCATCTACGGAAGTTGATGACGCATCAGGTAAATATGAGCTGTTATTACAGCTCCTGAATTTTGCCGACTGCAGGAGACAATCTAAGTAGCTGATAACAGTAAAGCCAGTAACAGCAGCATTTGGCAGGAAGATCTGGCAAGCTACAAGGTTTTTCGTACTTCTATTAATTCTGGAACACTTCTGCAAGATGCTGCTGGCAGCAGAATGCCCTCCATCTTCCCTTGCACAACCCTGGGGGAAAAGAAAACAAAAAAACAACCAACTTAGAGAAAAAAAAAATTAACATGTCTTCTAAGTCAGGCATAAATTTAGGTCTCACTTTTTGTCAGGATCTTCAAGGAAGAGAATACAAAACAGTCTGTCAGAGAAGGCAGTCCCTGGGAAATAAGCCCTGGCAAGGGCTATAAAGGGCATCACAGTGAGAGGTTCTTTGCTTGTTGCAATTACAGAGTTTTGGAGCTGGAAAAACAACCAAGAACTCTCAGAAAGGACTTCACAGAAAATTTCTTCCTCCCTTTAGGGCACCGGATGCTTCCGGGCTTCCTCCGGTGCAGTTCAGTGCGAATGGCTGGCAGCCTAAGGCCAGTGCTTCTCTTTTATCCAGGAGGCACTGGGCAGCACTTGAAGCAAAGCTCTCTGGTACCAGATACTTGACTTGGCAGCTCAGCTACCAAAGCCAGCATGGTACTTTCTGTGCACTGCATCTGTGAAAGGGAAATAAGCTACAACCTTCATCTGCTCAGCTTTTTTTGAGAGAGCAATGTTTCAAAGGAGCTTCAACTGCAATTCTTTATAAAACCTGCTTCTCTCTACAGAGAAATTACAGGCGAAAAATGATGTTAAATGGAGAGGGAATCAGCTAATATTTTAAGAAGTGGATAAACTCTTTCTCATCTACCCCTCAAGGTCTGGCAAAGCCAGAGAGGCCAAAAAGCAGATATAGTTATCTCCAACAACCCTCCTCCTCCCTGAGTCTGTGCAAGGGTTGAGGCTGAAGGCTGCTAGCCAAGGACAAGACCCTTCTAAGTAAGTCTTTAAAAAGTATGTTATGCTGATTCTGAGTATTATCTGGGACGGTACAACTGTGTACACAGCTGAACACAACTATACAGAAATGTCTACAGCCAAGGGCTGAACAAAGAGTCTTTGAATGTGAGTTCAGCCCTTGTGTGTGCAGGAGCAGCCACAAGGCCGGTGATATCTAGGATTAGTTATCCTTGCCAAGGCATCAGGCCCACAGGCCTGGTCAAAGGTTCCAGGTAAGTAAAGTTAATCCATTAAGTCCTCCACGTTCCATTATTTAAGATGCTGTACATCAGGAAAAATCTCAGTTTGGATACAAACCTCATCGTACCGGTGGGAGAGGCAAAACACCTGCCAGGCAGGATTTAGTTCCCAGATTTCATAATATGAATGACTCACATAAGCACCACTTGAAGAGAACCTTGAAAACTGTTTCTATAGAAATATTGCTAAGAACTAATATTTAAAAGTGTGTTAAACACATAAAAGAGCCACCAATGCAGATATTGAACAGCTGTACTTTAACAACATTTTGAAAATGCTCTTAAATCCAGAAATATTGAAATGCTACAAGGGGATGTGCTTCTCCTTACATTTCAGACTGGAAAGGAGACCACACAGCATGGGAAAGGTAGGGCACTGCTTGGAAAGAGAGCCTGTTTCTTGCTCCAACTGTACATGGTTTTTTTACAGACTCCAAGCTGTTACTGATATGCACAGGAGCTGGCATTGCTCAGGCTCTCCGAAAAGCACCCTGACAATCTGTTAAGCTGACTGCTGCCATTCAAGATGATTTTTGGATGTGACTCATTTAAAAAAAACCCACAGGAGTCTTGGGGGAAAGAAGCAGAATCCTTCTCATGTCCCAGCCTTAAATTTTCTCAAATTCCCAAAAAATGTTGTACATGAAGCTTTGATAACTCAGTCTATACCCCTAACTGGCTACAAAAATTCACTAAAAGGCCATGATGTGGATTAAAAGTTACCTTCACTCCAAATATGAACCTTTTTCCAATGAAACAGGTTTCCACTGCTTGAACTAACGCTCTTGTAGATGACTCTGTGTTTGTTTCTCCTGAGAGCTGATTGAAGTCTTGAATATACCTTGAATAAAAACATACAGAAGTATTGGACCAACAGAGGAAGCCTTACATAGCATTTTAGCTGCAGTATAGTGCTAATGAGGACGCATGTTAAGGAAAAGATTTTGTGGTAGCTTCAACTAAACAGAGAATGAAAACAGTAAACCATGAACCTATAAATTCAATTCTTTAGTTCACCGAATTTGTTAGTGAGATAAAGCAAACAAAACAACCACTCTGAACAGGTTTAATACACACACGACTTTCAGGTGTTCCCCACGTGGTTGTGATTCTTCTGCCAACACAGTGACTGTACAATGCTGTCAAATATGCTGCTATTTCTTACACATCCTTCCTGCCCAGGCCTTTACAGCACAGTAGTATCCATGTCAGACATCGAAATAACAGCTTTTCACAGCTGACAGCAGTACAGCAGTGTAGGGCAGAATGCCTGTCATGAGCAAGTTATTAATGCTGCTAATATGGCATTAAAAACGATTCATCTTTGAGCCAGTGATAACACAAGGCATTGGAAAATAACAGACTAGACAAAGAAGCAGGGAATCTATCTGAATATCCCATCCTGGCAGTTTCACATTTCAGAAAATCTGAAGCCTATAATGTGGGTGGTCAGGCTGTGAGGACTGACAAGACTTTCTTAGAAATCCCTTCTTTCTTCAGGAAGATTTGGTCATATTGAAAAAAAGTCACAAGGTGCATTCAAACTGTTAAAAAAGAAAACCCAGAGGCTCTATGTGGAAAAGCCAACTTACTTAAGCAAAGGAAATTCAATCATCTCAAAAAAAAAAAGGAGAAAGGACATGAGGAAGAAGCCAAACCAACCAAACAGTGAAGCTCACTTAACAGGTAATAGCTGCCTTCAATAGACAAGTGGAGGATTTCTACTAGTACCTAGAAATAATCCATCTCAAAACATCAAGATTTCAGGAAGAAACAAACTTTGGCATTTTCTCAAGGTGAGGGGTACTTTAGTAGTTACTTCACACTCATCTTCCCACCAGCTAGGCTCATTTCAGTTTTTTTAGGCTGAATAAATAGCAGCAGCTATATGGTTAGACAATCTATTCCTTACCTCTGCAGATTTTCTGCGGTGACCCCAAAGAATGGATCTAAGCAACTTCCAAAAACAGTGATGTCAAACAAATCATTAGTGTCAGCAATCTTTAGGGACAATCTATATCTGTAACTTGCATCTTTAGCTTCACCTGTGCAGCCACATTTTAGACAGTTGAACCTGACAAAAGACAGTTAAAAGGATAAAAATGATTGAATACACAAACTTCTGTTAATCACTGCTGAGGTAAAAACTTACCTGCAGTCGTAAGTATTACTACCAAAATGTATCAAATATTCCATAAGAAAACTGTAAGATTTTTTTATTATTCTTTACTCCTTGAGGCATTAATCTTACCAAAGGCTCAGAGCAAGATGTGTGTATTATGACAGAATGCCTCTAGCTCCTTTTACTGATTTATTAAATGCTAGACTGTTGTGAAATTGAAGGGACAGTGGGCTTTGAGAGAGGGTTCAGGTGCAATTTTAAATTCCCTGCACCCATTTTTTTCACATTTCATTCTGGTTTGGGATTTTTCTTCCTGCAGCTTGAGTACAAATACCTAGGTTTAAAAAAATAATCAGGAAACAGCACTGTTATCTTGTACTTCAGCATTTGAAACAACAGATATCCTTGTTTTACAAAGTCAGCTCCTTTCATTTAGTGCTGACATTCATTGATTTACTGTTCTTCTGTGTGTCAGAGATTTCACCCACCACTGCAATTAAAAAGGAAAGCTCATGCCTTTCTGGACATGCACTCAGTGAAGAGTCATACAGGACTTCCAGGTGTGCTGCACATGTAGAATGCGATGAAAAAAAAATATGATCAGGATTTGATCTGGAGGGGCTTTCAGACAATGTCTTCCAACTTAGGAATAGCACTGAGGGACTGGGTGGACTGCAGGGGATGCACTTGGAAGCTCTAACACACATCATTTGTTGTGCTAAACCATTTATTGCTATTGCATAACACTGAACACAAGAGAACTCTCGATGCATAACGACCTCCAAGCTGCTCCTGGAATACAGAGATTTAAACACGGATAAGTAACATAAGATCTGAAATTAACACTTATTTCTACAACGGCTGGATTTTCACTGTTTTGTTTTGTGTTCAGCTAACAGAGATCCCAAGTTAATGGAAATCAGTAAATGATCCCCAAAACAGGACGTACCTCCTGGAATCCAGTATCAGCCGAGAAAAGCAGTTTTGACAGGCAGGATAGATGAAGCAGGAATTCTGGATGGAAATGACAGAGGCAGCCAAGAGTCCCTGCACACTATTCATGTGCTCACAGCATCACCTGAAATGAATAAGTTGAAATGATTCAAAGAGGTCTCATTTTATGAGATGTTAATATTAACTGCTTTCAGTTGGGTTATTTTAACATTTTGAACAGCAGTCTTCAGGAAATGATGATCTCTGTTTGAAAATAGAAATTCTATTAATTAACTCTTTAAAAAGAAAAAAAAAAGGATGAAGTTATACAATAAGAAGGAAATGTTCATGGCATTTGCACACCATTGCAGACAGATCATGCAAATTCTCACTTGCATTTAGAGAATCTTTATTAGAATTATTCTTGGGTGCAGCACTGCAGCAAATTGCTTTCTAATTCTTTTCCTCAATTTAGAGTGAAGTCAACATGGGGTTAAAAACTGAAACGATTCTGCACTTGTAATTCTGCAAACACTTCAACATCAATGTCTTGTAAAGGATACTCAGAAAATCTTGAAAAAGGCTCACAATAGCAACGATATTCCTTTTATATCACGTTCTTTGAGCTAGAGGCAGCTCCAGGTGTTTACTGCTGATTTCAACAGAGGCTGTACGGATTTGACAAATAAATGATGAACTGAACATTTAAATAAATAGGACTTAATTAATTTTTATTCAGCATTACTTTCCTGCTAACTTATTTTGGCTTTATTATACTATACTGCCCAAACCATCAAGTTTTAGGAAACTTCCCCTATTTCAGACAGACAACTTTTTTTCTCAGCAGATGTTAGAAACAAGTAGACAACAATCCGAGAATCCTAGAGTGGTCTGGGTTGGAAGGGACCTTAAATATCACCTAGTTCCAGCCCTCCTTCCATGGGCAGGGACACCTTCCACTAGACCAAGTTGCTCGGAGCCTCATCCAATACCTCAAATCACAGAGTTCCAACTTAAATGACCAAAATGTTCTCTACAGCTGCATTAAATGAGTCCTTAAAAGTCCGTATTTGCAAAAGCTCTTTTATCATGGTCATAGCTAAATATAAATCTCTCTTCACTATAAGCTGCAGAAAAAATCCAGAATAGGAAGTGAATTCCACATCTTTATCCCAAAACCCTCTTGGAGAGGCAAAAGACCAAACAGACAAAGGAGACTCAAGTGTGGCTTTTACAGGTTAAAAACCCCCCACATTCATTAATCAACAATTATGTTTTGTTACACTTACAGGCTATTCCTTTGCCCTTTGGGACACCTTTCTCAGCATTCTGGTAAAAACAAGATCTGTAACACTGAATACTAGAAAAATGTGGATGACTAAACTCATTATGCTGAGTAGTTCAGATGTTAAAAAAAAAATCCCAATATTTCCTACATCTAGAAAACAGAGGTAGGGAAAGGGGAAAGCTTTAATAGGGGGCCAAACAAAATGAGAAAAAAACACGTCATCAGAACACACATATTAACAGAGACTCATTTGACTCAGTATATTGAATGGTGCATGCCTTCAGCTCTTGCCAAAAGGGAACTATTTTGTTTTAGTTACAGTACAAGGTAACAGTAAAAAATACATGGAAAACACATCAATATATAGAAAAGGAGTAATAAAGTTAAGTCTGAGTTTTTTATTGCCTAGAAAGGTGAGTTTGGAGAAACCAGCAGGTGCTTCGCATTCCCACCTGCTTTCAACTCAGAACTGTTGAAACAAAGTTTACATAGTTCTGGTTATCTGCACTTTTAAAAGACATTAACAAAAACAAAACGCCCCAAACGCATACCCCAGAAAACACAGAACACTGCAAGTATTCAACTGAAATACGGAAGATAAAGCACAGCACTTAAGTGCTCACACAGGTTCTGGCAAGAGCAAACAGACTCAATATCTACACCTCTATTTCTCTTTGGAAGAAATACAGAACTCGCTATCTGGACGCAGACTGAAAGAGGACAGCACGAGTAGATCTGTTTTGCTTGGACTTTTTGTAATAAACAAAACAACCCAAACCTCAGCGCCCGGCCGGAGAATCGCGCAGCCCTCGAGGTGCGCTCGCTGCCTTTCAGCGGCCCGGCTGCCGGCGCCGTTCCTGTCGGCGCCTGGTGCCCTCTGGTGATCCCGCTGCCTCGCTCTCTCCCTAAGGAAAAGCAAAGCACGGGTCGTTAACACATCTCACACCCCAGTTTTCACCCCTGAGCCTCCCCGAGGCCGACAGCGAAGGGCTGGGCCGATCCGGTCCGACTCACCGGGGCGCGGGCTGCGCTCGGTGCCCTCAGGCCGGGCCGGGCCGGGCCGGGGCAGCAGCGGGGGCTCGGCTGCCCGCGGGTCCCACAGCCTGAGGGCAGGGCGGAAGGGCGGAAGTGCGGCGGCGGAGGGCCGCGGCGGGGGCGGGACGAGGCGGCGCTCAGCCAATCGCAAAGCACTCTGAGGGGGAGCGCGGCCCGGCTTGCCCAATCACAAAGCGGGAACGCCGGCCGCGCCCCCGCACGGCGCGGAGCGGCGACGCGAGCGGGTCACGTGCTTCGAGCAGCCAATCGCTGCCTGCCCGCGGGAGGCCGCGCGGCCGAAACACCTATGGAAGCCGCCTCAGCCAACGGCGGAGGCGCGCGCGGGCCAGCCGCCGACCGACAGCCAATCGGAAGGAGCCGCTGCTTAGGGCCCGCCCCTCCACGTGTGGGGCTGGCCCCGCCCCCAGGGCCCCGCCGCTCCCCGCGGGGCCGCGCGGGGCAGCTCCGGGCGGGGGAGCCGGGCCCGTATAAAGCGGCGGGGCCGGCGCTGCTCCCGCTCCTCCTCGTCTTGCTCCTCCTGCTCCTGCTGCCCGCGGCGATGCTGCGGCTCCTCCTGCTTCTGCCGCTCCTCGGCGCGGCCGGCGCCCTGCCCTCACCGCTCCGCCGCCGCCGGAGCGCCTCGCTGCCCGTCGGTCCCTACCTGACGCGCTACCTGAGCCAGCAGGTGGGAGCCGGTTGTGGAGGGAGGGAGTTTCCTTGGGGAGTTAGGGGGCATTTTCCGCTGTCATTAGCCTCACTCGAGCCACAGGCGGGACAGGACTATCGGCAGGTTTTTAAGAAAAAACTCAGTGCTGGGTCCGTTTGGTAAAACGTTCCAAGCCTTGAGTATTCCGGTTAAGTGCGGCTGTTTAACGTGTCAGGTGGTCGGCTCTCTTTTGTGTCCGTGCGCTGAATCCTGGCCCTGGAGTCCGTATTCCCGCACATGCTGCGCAGCATGTCAGCAGCGAGGGGCCGCGCTCCGCGGCTGCACCCAGATGGTGTTTGCAAACAGCATTTGCGGGATTTTTTTGTTCGTTTGTTTGGTCACGGAGTGGTTTGGGCTGAGAGGGACCTTAAAGATCGTCTAGTTCCACCTTCCTCGCAGCCACGGGCAGGCACACTGTCCCCTGGATGGAATATGGAACAGATTTCTGTTATTAACTTGAGCTTTGTCGTTCTGTCTTCTTCAACAAATCCTTGACGAAATCCAGGCTTGTGGACAGGATGGAGGGCTCTGCAGTGTTGTCTTTAGGTGTTGGTGTGGTTTCCTTGCATAAGACTTGAAACCCCCCTTGTTCATGGGTTTTCATAAAAGCAGTCAACAGTTCCTTTGGTGTGTCGGGGAATGTCTGCATCGTCGCTGTTCTGTACCCGGGTTTCGCAGGGGAGGCAATGGCTCTTTTTACTTGGAGGCATAGTAAGAGAGGAGGACGTTTTTCTAGTATTCTCTTGGTTTGTTTAGAATCAGGCTTGTAGCATGCATCTGAATTTCATGCTCTGGTCTGCATAGGGAGTGGTGGGAAGAAGGTGTTTAATTTACAGACATAGAATCGTTTAGGCTGGAAAAGACTCTTCAGATCATCGAGTCGACCTTTAACCCAGTACTGTCAAGTGCACCACTAAACAATGTCACGTCTACACCTCTTCTAGGCACTTCCAGGGTTGTTGATTCGAGCACTTCCCTGGGCAGCCTGTTCCAATGCTTGATAACTGTCAGTGAATATTATTTTTGTTAATATCCTATCTAAATGTCTCTTGGTGCAATTTGTGGCTAGGCATCTTGGATGATATGTGGATTGAATATCTCCTGTTTCAGCTTTGTTCAAGGTGAAGTTATGATGGAGTGAGCAAAGTGGGAAGATTACGCTGACAGAGAGGATAGAAGTAAAGAAAACAGATAACCCTTGTAAGATTATCCTGAATGGCTACAGAATAATTTTAGGGTCAAGGTCCCTGTCATTTGAGATGAGAGATTGGGAAGGATTTTAGTGACAAATCCATCCACTGAGATTATGATCTTCCACAGACAGTGTTACTGTTTTGGTAATGCTCCTGTTCCAGGGGTCTCCCTACGTAAATCACGGAATTCCTGTGTCTTGAAAACATCTCTGCCTAATGCTCACTTGTGTAGTGAGCATTTGTGTCCCTGCATTGACGCCTTTAACAGCTCTGGAGCTTGTTTTGTGAGCATAGTGCAGGTACTTTCCATAGTGCGTGGCCAGCGTTGGCCAGGATATCACTCCTGCAGTAGTGGTGTAATTAACCGTAATTGTTGTGGCACACCGGTTGTTACACATTGTTATCATAGTATCAGTGATACTAATTCTGTGCCGTGGTCTGAACCACCCTTTGTCACCATCTGTTGCACCTCTGTCCTCTTCTCCTCCTGGGGCTGTGGTGTCACCTGGCTTTTCTCCTCATCTCTGGCACAGACAGCCCAGGTGCCATCCAGCTGCCAGCAAAGCGGCAGAGCTGCTGTGGGGTTGAGATCTGTGGATTTTGGGATGTAGATAGCTGAGGAAAGAGTCACAGTAACATCCTATTGTAAGTACTGATGCCACGTCTTGTTCCCTTCTGTCTCTTACATGTTCTCTTCCTCTCATGTGTCAAGAAAAATCACGTTGGCTGAGAGTGGCTGCTGCAGAAAAGAGGAAGCCCATTCACAGGCCTTGAAATCCTTGCTTTCCTTGTCCAAAGACTTACTAATATTGTTGAACAGAGTGTGAGAGGTGTGTTCATCAAAGATTTGAATGCTGCTACCTGGCACTTGAAAGATACAGGGGTAGCATGAGAGGTCTAATCACACAGAGAGTGTAGGACACGCTATCAGTAGCACAGTGTGTAGAGCTGATAGCATTCAGCCCTTATGAAACATGCCCTCAGTGCTGTTGTCTGGGAATTTGTAATTGCATTATTATTCTGTAGTGCAATATAGAACCAATGATTAACATGTTAAATAGGGGTGGTGATACTTTGCCACCTCTCAGGATTGTTGAAGTTTAATTACTTACATTATATTTACTTATGACATTAATTATCTGCTTGTGTTCCTTGCTGCTAAGTCTTTCTTCTTAGCTAGGGTTCCTGTTTTCTTGTTTCTTTCTTATGGTTTTCATCGTAAGCTGAAATAATTTATATAAAAGCATTCAATATAAAAAAATACTTTATAATACAGCAAAATATTATGCTGTCACAAAGGAAATGGTTTTACACCTATTAATATTAAAAATACCTTTAAATAGAGTCTTTAAATATTTAATACTTCTACAAAAGAAAGCTTTGAAAGTGTAAATAGATTCCTTACATGATTTGTTGCCTAAAATGTTACTTTTTGATCACTGTGAATAATTTATTACCGCTGCACATTGGAACATCTGGGCATGACAGCCTGTAGACATGTAACATTGTTTGAGTGTTTGTCCTAGTTTGGACAAATTTGGAGGAAAATATCTTCTGATAGAAGTCAGGTTGCAACCACCCCTCCCCCTACCAGGTTCGGGAAAATAATTTTCCTCGAAGGAAAGGGAAAGAGATAAAAGCTATTTATTTAACAAACACACAGGAGGGGAATAATAATGCTAAATAATGAAATCTCTCTCTCTGTGGAGAGAAAACCTGGGAAGATTTCAGAGTTCTTCTGTAGGTGCGGTCTCTCTCCTCCTCGGAGTTGGGTCGGTGAGGGCCCACCCACTGGGCCTCTGGGAAAAAATTCTCCCGATGTGTTCAGATGTTGTTGAAACAGTCCAGAAGAGAAGAAGGAAAAACCTAAAATCCCAGGAAAACAGAGTTCAGCTCTCTCCCGCCGGAAAAAAAAAAGAGCTGAAAAGCTGGCTGAAAAAAAACCGAGGGTGTTTTTCCCCCCCTGCTCTCGCTGCCCCAAGCAGAAGAGTGTGTCTCGGTGTCCTTGAAACAACTGCTTTGAAAAGTTGTTTTTTTTTTTTTCCCCTCTGCCCCTCTCAGGCTCAGTTTAAAGGCACAGAAAAGATTAGGGGGCATAAAGTAGCGATAGGGGATACACATCATAAAGTCACCCCAAGACAGGGTTTAGTGTCAGCTTTTACAGTGAATCAGTGACATTTAAGTCTGTTTTCATAAAAATGGAGAAATAACAGGGTCAGAGTTCAGCGCAATGCTCATTTGCGTTAAACTTCCTCCTGTTTACCATTTTAAGTGTCAGACATCTGTGATGATGGGGCTAAAGTCTAGAATATTGAGAAATCAGTCAAGGAATGCCTGTGTCAGTGTGACTAGCATCTTAGCTTGTTTGCTGACCTGTCTATGTATTTAATAACTTTTATTATTTTGTCTTGGAGGTGTGGTTTTTTTTTCCTCTCCCTCCAAAAGTAAATGATGTCGTTCAGCCCTCTAGTCCTCCTATGTGTGAGTGAAATTACACCAGTAAAAAGGTACCTCATGCAGACCTAGAAGAGTAGATGGCCCTTGAAGGAAAACTGTCATCAGCCACATCTTTACATCAACAAATTTTATCTATTTAGGGGATGATGGTCTCCTTTATAGCTTTTCTGATGTACTAATGTGACTTTTGTAGGCAAGTCCGTGGTAATTTGCTTGCCTGCTAAGTGGTTGGTTGTGATTTGTGTGTTAAATTAATCCATCCAAAATGGAACTTTACAGAGAGAATGATGTGGAGAATGTATGGAGCTGTATCAGGATCACCACTGTTGGGATGGCTTCTTTGTAAGCAGCTGTGTCTGTGACCACAGCTCAAATTCATTGGAAAGACTTGGTGAGGCATCCAAGATCCATCTAGTTCTCTTTACCCAAGTAGAAGTAATCTTACAGCATACTGGGGAGGGTCTGGAGTCAGTCAGTTCTGACCTTGGGGGGAGCCTTGTCTTGTACCTCTGTATCTCTGTCTTTGGCGCATGAACCAGTGTTACAAAAACCATAGCCTGAGAACTTGTGCTTTATGTGCAGTACTGCTGAGAGCATGATGTCTTAAAATTCCTGATATTTGAAAGCTTCTCAGTGATAAAGTGTCGTCTTAGATAGGAGAGTGGATGTGGTGTCTCTTCACTCAGTTTGATAATTGATGGCCGTGTGAGGCTCAGTGTGCTGGTGAACCCTTCACCTCAGTCACAGTTTGTGAACTGCTATGAATTTGTCTAAGAACCAATGTAACAAGTACAAATTAATTTTTGTTCAGCACCTTACTGAGCCTGGTCCTTCAATCAGCTTGTCTTTTGAACTAATACATGTCAATTGTGTTGCCCCTTCCAAAAGAAGGATTCTGATTGCATTTAATAACTTTCTAGGTTTCACACCTATGTCACTATTTCATGGTAAATTCACATGCAAGTCTTCGTGCTCTGAAATGCATCCACACTTCATGTTGTGTGTACATAAAAGGAAGATATGTTGAAGCTTCAAAGTGATGAAGTTTAAAAAGCAATGCAATTTGATCCTTTCTGGCTTTATCAGGAGTCTTTAATACCCTATTTTGTATTGCAGACTGAAATTCTGAAGTATAGAAAATAAAATACCTGATTGAAAATGTGAAAATTAGAATGCAAGTTTCAAGCCAGAAAAGAATTTGAGAAGGACTGCAAAGAGGAAGTGAATATATATATATATATTTTTTAGACATGATTCTTTCTGTTTTACAGAAAAGATCTATGAAAGAGGAAGCGAGTGAATAAAAGAATTTAATGCTTTAATTGTAAATCAGCACTACATCAAAAACCAATCTGACTTCTGTCAGGTTACTTCATGAATGTGCAGAGTAGAGAAAAGTGTGTTGAAAAGCTTGGCTCACATTTTTATGACAATGTTGTCTTAATTTATCAAATTAGTCAAAACTAAGGGTGCAGTTTTGCTCTTAAATGCTGCATCTCTTGAACTCACAAGAGGGAAGTTTGTATTTGTGGAGCACGGTATCTTTAATCCAATTCAGCATTTTTCAGTATTTTAAATTTTTACTGTTGCATGTAAATGAGTGTCACTAAAAACCTGTATACAATAGTCGCGTATAAATGTCTTTTAAACCTAATGAAGTAGTTTTCAATCATGAGTCTAAAACTGGCTTAGGAAGACATTGAGATGGATTGAGGTTATAATTTTTAATTGTGGTTAGCATCTTATTGTGACTCAGGTTGGTGTCTCAGAATAGTAACAGATGTTGGGAATGGTTAAGATGGGTTTGTTTTTGATGTCTGGCACCATAATACAATAGCACTTTTGGCTTCTGGTGAAGGAAAAAACAAAGTGCTTTTTACAGAGCCCCTTGGTACCAATTAAAAGTTATGGCGGTGTTTAGAGAAGAAGTGATGCTGATGTTTGTCTCCGAGGTGAATTACTTGGAATATGTGTTTTACTCATCAAGTAGTACAGGAGCACTTGGCAGCTCTTACTCTGTGATTTCATAGTGTGATTTAAAATGGGAACTGTAAGCTATAAACCAGGTCCACAGGCAGGAACAATAGCTCTTTTTCAGTGGACAGGAAAAAGGGGAAGTACTTGTTAAAGCTTGTCAGTGAATTTTTATTTTTATGCACTACTTATCTGCAGGGTCACAATGCAGACATCAGCTTCTCAAATTAAGCAGGAAACAATTTCCTCACAACTTGCAGCCTCTTCCTTCAAGTGAGCAGTTAATACTAGTCACTCAAAAAACATCAATGATCACTACTCCCTCACTGAAAGTGAGCATTTCATATCTCACTAGCTTTAATCATTAAAAGATGTAATAGGCCACTGAAAGATTTCTGATAGACTGTCGAGATTAATGAAAGTCTAAAGAACGAAACATTAAGCAGAACTGCATATGGCTGAAGTAGCAAGCTGATCACAAGCCAGATGTGATGATGTCCTGTTAACTTAATTGAATTTGACATGTACCATGAGCTTCTACAAGTTGAAGCAAAGTCTTAGAGCTGTTTTTCTTTTTTTGCCTTTTTTTGTGGAGGGGACTGGGTGGGGAGATATGGAGGAAAATGAAGTTCAAAATGAAATTTTATGCTGATGAGTTCTGTATCTATTTCTTCATGTGACTTTGAGGAGGTCAAGACCAGCCATCAGCATAAGAAATTGTTGTAGATCGTGCAGATAATTTGTAGCATTTTGCCAAGTTGGTGAGAGACCAGAAGTCAAACTTGATCATTTCATTTTAAGCTTTCAAAAACTGAATACCTTAATTTATTTCATACATGCTGTAATATTTGGATTTTATATCTAGAGCAGTGAAGATTATAAGAAATTTAGTGGGGTAAACCAGGCTGTCCTGGGCCATCTTACTAATTCTTGAAAAATGGTTAATTTCTTTGTTTTCCAGTTGTGTCAATTCAGAGAATTAAACAAAGACAGAAGAATGGGAATTGCATTTCTTTTAAGCCCAGTGGTGTAATGGGATAATTTTCTTTTTTTATTTAAAATTTCTATTTGCTGTCTCCTGTCCTTTAGTTCAGCTCTAGCATGCAAGTAGTGTGTTCTGACACTCAGTGCTGTTATAGTGCTACTGTCAGCTGTGCTGTGTCTGGTTGTTGTTGTCTAAACACACAGAACAAAGAACAAAACTTCTGATCCTCCTAGGCTGTTGTTTCTAACTTTAAATTGATGTAACAGCTTTTTCCATTATTCATGCCTGCAGCCAAGACACAGTTTATATACAAGTTCACCCTTGTGTCAGGTTTAAAGCCAAAGTGATTATGTGAAGATTAGCTGGAAAAGGTGCTTGTAGAGTGAAATTTGAGACGTGTCTCTTTGCTTTGCTCGCTGAAAAGCCTACCTGCATGGGATGGCAGGGAGCTATGATACTGTGTGATGTCCTTTCCCTCTGATTACTGATATGGACACATATCATATGGTGGTGCAGGGAGCCACAGATGATATTTCCCTGAATGCTGCTGATTTCCCCATCAACCTGTCTACCAATATCTTGCAGCCCTGCAAGCAGAAGTTGTTCCTTGGTGTTGCAACTTGCCAAAGTAGCAGTTGCTAGGTGGTATTTTTGCTATTGCATCAGGGCTGTAGAAGTGATTGCTGCTTTGATGCTTTGTGTTCTGAAGTTTTCTCTCCCTCCACCTTGATGTTCATCAAATTTGGTGGCTATTAAATACATGATCCACAGTGGCATATGTAAAATACTTAGCCTTTCAATACTGATAAACTGCCATCCCTGCACTGAGCTTTTGTCATTTTGTCTGTGCTCTGCCTAATTAGAAGATTATCTGGATAGATGACAGGACAGTTTTCCTGTTTGCTGTCACTGTTCGTCTCTACTTCCTTGGATCCTCTGTCTTTTGTAGGATTAGTGATAAAAAATGAAATACAAGTAATAGTGGTTGAACTAAGGCTGGGAGAATGATAAAGCAAATTTAATTGTAGTTCTGAAAACCTGGGAAATAAAACAATTGCAACTTGAATCAAACCTTTTAAAAATATTTAGCAAAGTAGACAGTTCTAGACCTTTTTGGAGTAGAGGTAGAGCTGGTTTAAATATTTAATTTGACTAAATAAAAATATTCTCTTGGATCTGAAATGCTTTTATTCCCTGTGTCTTTGCTTAAAAAAAAAAAAGAATTGAGGAAGTCTTTTAAATGAAAACTGTGTTCATCAGAGAGGATGAAACTTTGCAAATTCTTAAGCAATTAGTCCTACACAGAACTTTAAGTCACTCCTAAAAAAACCTGGCATGTTTTTATGCTGCTTAATCTGTGACATATTGACATTTCACGTCCAATTTTTTCCTCTCCTCTGAAGTTAATCCTGTGAATGTGATGAATTTGTAATTCAATCTGGAAGGCACATGGAAAAAATTAGTGGCCTTTGCCTGTTAGGGGTCTGAGAGACCTTGCACAAGGGTAACTTTGTTCTTGCTGGTTTAGTGCATCTGTGTGCTTTTTTTCAGCCTTGTGAAATCACCTGTTGTGAAGTACAGCTCTGAGCTGGTTGTTCCCTATGCCTTGCCCCATCCCTTGTCCTGAGGAAAAATTTCACCAGGAAAATAATGCCTTGAATGGAAGCATCAGTGATTTGAACATTTGGGATGTTTATTGTCATATTGTTGCGAAGTTGTGTAGCTGATGGAGTCTGAGCAGCACGAGCCTCTTCATTTCTCTGAGAGGAACTGGGTGGCAGGAGAATGGAGACTGTGGTTTAAGGAGTGTCATCAGTAAAGCAGATTGAATAGATTCTTGCCTTGGTCACCCGTTCTCCCCCTTGTGCTGAAGCTTTGTGGCTCTCAAAAACAGGGACAGAAAATGTGGAGAGTGCCTGTGGTTCTCCTCCTTCCAAATGGAGGAGTTTAACACGGAATAGCATCTTCACTGTGTCTGCTGGAGGGTTTTACACCTAAGTAGTTAAAGCCTAAATGTGTTTATGGACTTCATTTTTACATGGTAAGCAGAATCTGGAGATTCAATTGCAGCACAAAACTATTAATAGTTTCTGGAAATTGAAATCAATTTGTTTGTGTTCTCATTAGCCAGTTGGGCTTCTGACGTAAAAATAACCTTTCATCGTGTGCTGTTTGTGTCTAACAAGGCCTGACCTGAGTACCCTGGTGCCTTCCTACAGCATATCCTGTAGCTGTTTAAATGTTCTTTGGTCTTTTCAAGTGCCTGTCCAAACTGTGTGACTCAGGGCAGGGGTAGAGTTCCTGTCTGAAGTTTTCCTTGTCCATGTCTTTTAATCAGTGAAGAGATAAATCTGTGCTAAAAATCAGACTTCCTTAAACAGCATCGCAAGAGCAGGTGCTGTGATTTCTGCAGCATAAGAGAAGCTTCAGAAAGATACATGAAGAATCATAGATGCATTTAGGCTGGAAAAGACCTTTAAGATCATCAAGTCCATCTGTAATGTAACACTGCCAGGTTTATCACTAACCTGTGTGCCTAATCAAAGGCCAGTGTGTTCTCAAGGACACAGTTGCAATGATAGATTCTTTCTATTACAAGGAACCTAAGCCTGCATTGGCTTTGGGAGCATATTTGGCTGGAAGCTCGTTACAGTCAAGGAAAACTTGGTAACAGGTGCTCTAGACCATATCAATAGTTGAATAGAAGTTGGAAACAGTAAATAGTCAAAAATCATGTTTGTTGTTATATGTATGGTTTGGTAAATGTGATAGATTAACAAATAAAATTAAGTCTGGTGAACAAAACCTCTGAATTACGGAGCTTGTGAAAAATGGCAATGACAGAGTCAGTCTTGGCTTGGATGAGCATACTCTTTCCTGGGTAGAAGACTGCCTGGATAGCTAAGCCCAGAGAGTGGTGGGGAGTGCAGTTAAACCAAGCTGTTGGTCTTCTGGAGGGCAGGAAGGCTCTGCAGAGGGATCTAGACAGGCTGAATCAATGGACTGAGGCCAATTGTGTGCGGTTCAACAAGGCAAAGTGCTCAGTCCTGCCCTTGGGTCACAACAACCCCAGGCAGGGCTACTGGCTTGGGGAAGAATAGCTGGAAAGCTGCCCAGGATAAAAGGACCTGGGAATACTGGTCAACAGCAGCTGAACATGAGCCAGTGCCCAGGGGACCAAGAAGGCCAATGGCATCCTGGTCTTTATCAGCAACAGTGTGGCCAGCAGGACCAGGGCAGTGATTGTCCCCCTGTA
>VZTI01004017.1:213-45295 GCA_013397865.1 Struthidea cinerea | reverse complement strand
GAGGAGTGGCTGAGAGAACTGAGGTGTTTAGTCTGGAGAGGAGGAAACTGAGGGGAGACCTTAACGTTCTCTACAGCTCCCTGAAAGGAGATTGTAGGGAGGTGGGTTTCTGTCTCTTAAGTAACAAGCAATAGAATGAGAAGAAATGGCCTTTTGCAGCAGGGGAGGTTTACGTTGGATAGTAGGAAATCTACTACAAGCGCTGAAAGGCTTGTCAAGCACTGGAACAGGATGTCCAGGGAAGTGGTGGCATTGCCATCGCTGGAAGTGTTCAAAAGGTGTGTGGATGTGGCACTTGGGAATGTGGTTTGGGGCTGGGCTTCTCAGTGCTGGGTTAATGGTTGGTCTCAGTCTTGAAGGTGTTGTTCCAGCCTAAGCAGTTCTGTTATTTTAATCTATGATCCTACCTCTTTTAAATTTCTGGTAATATTTATGTCTAAGACTTTCCAGTTAATGGGTTACACAGCCTGATGCAAGAAGGTGCAGTTTACATCTCCCTGCTCTTCTGCAGAACACCAAATGATCATGCATTTCAACAGATGGGTGCAAATCTTGAATCTCTGCTGTCCCTTGTGCAACTATCAGCCTTGAAAGCAAGGAAACGCCTCACTCCTTGCATTTAAAACTAAAAGGATGAAACAAAGCCAACCTTGATTTTCATGTCTTCTTTTTCCCCTCCCTTTTCTACACTAAGTGAGCAGGGACAAACAGAGAATCTCAGCAGGTACTGGTGGGATGAAACCTCAGTCCTGGCAGGCTCAACAAAATCTGCCCCCCAGCCCCTCCCCCTTTGAACATGGTGTTATACAAAGATGACAAGAAAGTCCCTGCCTTTGTGAACTTCAGATTTGAATAGAGGAAGCAAAGGTCGTAAGAGGAAACAAAACTAATAGGGCCAGCTGACTGGAGTCCCACTGCCCATCAGGAGTAAAAGCAGGAATAGAAACACATCAGTGAAATCCCAAGGAGGCGAAGGTCCACACTGCCGTTCACACAGGAGGATATCCTCAGGTTATCCTGTATCTTCCTGTCCTCGGGAAATAATTCAGACAGGATGAGCACTCAAAACAACTCCATGGACATGTGGAGAGTAAAGCATGACTTAAAATCCCCTGGCTTCTCACCAGTAAAACAACTGGCTTGATTTCACATGGAATATCCAATTTGGGAAAATAAAGCTATCGCGTAGAGGATTGAAATTCAAGGCATCACAGAAAGGCTTTCAGACGCTTGCAGTCTTGCCAGAAACTTAAAAGCATAAAACCATCAGGTGCTGATTTATCACCTCAAATGGTATTAGATGCTTTTGGTTAGAAACTGCCCAGTGAATTACAGTCTTTTTTGGTAAAGGCTTGGCTTTGCTGCCCTGTCCCTGTAGTCACTGATGACCTTATGGTGCTGCTGAGAAGGAAGTGGGTTTTAGCCCACGTGTCCTGTTTTGTACTTGTACTCTACTCATTGCCCAAGTTCCTGAATACTTCCAGAAGTACATTAAGCAGAGTAACATCTGTACAATAACTAACATCTGTTGTGCCTTTTTTGTCTCCTCCCCAGGGGAGATGTGTGGCGGAGTGGCTTGTTTTATTTTAAATGGACTTTTAAAATAACAAAAAACCACATTACAAAAAAACCACCATGAGATAAGTAATCTTTGAGAGCTCAACAAAAGCACATGGTACCTGTGCACATCTAAGATAAAGATACAGAAAGGTGCTGTATAGTTCAAACAGAAGGCACCAAGGTGGGGTTTGGCCCTTCCTCCCAGTGTGAGTTTGTTCAGTAAACCAGTCTGGGGAAGGTACCTCACCCTGAGCTGATGAGCTGCACTTCTCTTCTCTGAGCTGAAGGATCAAAGCTACTGACTTGAGCCTTCAGTCTGATGCACTCATCAGCCTCGTGGGCTCAGTGCCTTGTGCTGCCCACTGATGTTTGTCATCAAGCTCGGGGAGTGCAGTTCCCAGTAGCCATGCCATGGGTAGTGGCTACAGTCTACCATCAGAGCTGCCTGCCTCTCAAGCCATCTGCTCTATGTATGTTTTTATTTGGCCCAAATGCTTTGTGAGTCTTTGGACTCAAAGGTGTGCAGGAAATGTGAGGCTTTCTTAATTGAGCAATGTTCACAAAGGTTTTTGTGTGTGCAACTGAAATTTTGTTGCTCCTTTTGCCATCCTGCCTGCCTCAGCTGACAAGAGTTTCTCTTAAAAACTTATTCATAACTTACAACTGTCAGTGCTGCTTTTTCTAATTTTATCCTTCCTCTTACTAGTATCAGAATGACTGTTCCTGTGTCAGTAGATCATACTTTCATACATCACTGATGATGACTGTGTTATTATTTTTTACCAAACCTGCTGGATAGTCCTGTTTGCAGAAGCTGAGAACTTTGGTAACTGGTCTGCATTAATTCTAGAATAGTTTAGTTTTAGAAGAGAACTTTGCCATCATCTCATCAAACCTCCTACTCAAAGCAGGGCCAATTTCAAAATTGTGTTGGACTGCTCAGGACCTTATACTTACTGCTGACATCCTGGCCACAGTTGTAATTATGAGAATTTTAATTGGAAAAACCACATATCTGCCAGTATACCATTACCATTGTTTTAACCGGCAGTTATTTTAAATATGTACTAAACAGACTTTTTTTTTCTTTTTGTTGTTGTAGTCTGTTCTAATCAAGTCTGGTTGTAAAAGTCATTGCTTTTATCTCACTCCTTTTGCATAAGGATGGGGAAAATCCCTTTCTGGTTCAGCTTTTTAATGACATTAAGGGAAAAAAGCTGCAAAAATACCTGGTTAATTTGAGTTGTACAGTATGCTTCACACGATTGCTGGGGTTTATTACCTGTTTGCATACCTGTTCTGTAAAGAATGGTGAAATAAAGCAATTGTTTGAATGAGACCCAGCAGCTCCTGTGCACTGAGCTGCACACTTTGGCTACACAACAGCTCCATCTGCTGTTTCTGAACTGCAGCTTTCCCTGTGTGTCCAAACCTTTCACTTCACGATTTTGTTGATTCTTGGGCTTCTTCCCTCTGGCTTGACACATTTTCGCACAGTTTTTACTGTTGTGAGAAGATACTCCTTGGGACACCTCCACACTGTGTTTTGATGTTCTGGATTTAGAATTTCTTTGAATTTCTTGACAGTAGCCAGCATTTGTGACACTTTCTTCTCTGATTGCTTCACAAACATTAGGTGTTGTTTTGGTTTGGATTTCTATTTTTACTCCTGTTGTATGTCTTACCCTTGCGAAGACAAGCTACTACAAGGTATGAAGCCCCATCATCTAGCAACAAAGGAATTTCTGCTCTTCAGCTGAGTAATAGCTACTTGTGATTTTTTTTTTTTCTGGAGAAGTCTGGACTTGTGTCTGTTCTGCCTGGGATCCTGCATATGCCCATGGTTGGATGTGCTATGAATACGATGAACAGAGGTGATTAAGTTGTTGTGGGACTATCAAATTTCTACAGATTGAGGGAGGAATAGGAAAGAATAACATGGCTGATGGCAGTGAGGGAGTGTACAACATGTGAGAGTCAAGACAGAGAATCATGACACTTTGATCAACATGGTTACTAAAACCACCAAAAGAGAACTTAAATGCCTGTGTTTTTCTCCCTCTTGGTTTTGAGAGACAGACTCACCACAGCATTGCGATGTTGCGGTTTGTTTTGGGGAAGTAGATTTGCAGATCAAATCAGAGGAAAACTGTGGTAAATCACGTCTCCAAAGAAAACTAGACATAATCTGGGAAAAATATGTGCATGTTGGAGTATCACTATCCTAATTTTCTAGCTTCTGTGAAATAGGAACACTAAGATGGGCCTTAGAAATAGTTCTGCACAATACTCCATTGGGTAAGCTCAGCCTGGTGTCAAAATTTTTTTCTCTTTTTCTTTTTTTGGTTTTATTTTTGTTTGGTTTTTTTGTTTGTTTGGTTGGTTTGTTTGTTTGTTTGCTTGGAGTTTTTTTGGTTGTTGCTTAGTTTTCCCTCTGCACTCTTTTTTGTCTGTTGCATGTTAAGCTGCCTGCACTGGTGTATATCTTTGTAGTTAGGAAAGTTGAATATATTTTGAGGTGTAGTCCTCTATCTGGCACTCTGACTTCACGCAGGAAGGATGTAGAATTAAGTTTTAAAACTAAGTGTTTAATTTTAGACGATTCCATAAAGGGCAAACAGGGCACATGGTCCTGTTTTTCCTATTTCTGGAAAGCAGCCTAACCAGAAATTTTAAATAGAAAAAGATATTTCTCCCCCTTACAAACAGACATGGAACAAGAGATGTATTAGTTGTACTTTTTAATAGTGTTGGAGTTTATTAAACTATACTGTGACTTTTTAGATGTGCCTTAACTGATCCTTCTCTTTAATTGTCCCAAGATCATATGACTAAAGACCATTTCAGTTGCTGACCTTTTTCTGCCTTTCTACATTTAATCACTCTTAATAGGTGAAACTAAAATTAGTAACTGTGCAGATGAAAAAGGAGCAGGTGAGTTGTCAGTGTAAAACAAGCCCAGCATGTGCTGTCAGTACTGAAGTTCAGAGAAAGAGCCCTTAAATGCGGACATGATAACATCACCATGTGCTTACGAGTAAGGAGCAAATGGCCTCCCTGAGGAAAACTGTGAAAGTACCTAGAATAGTTTTATTTGGGTCTGGAAGCAGTCACTGAAGTTACTTATTGAAGGCAAAGACCTTGTCTCTGTCCACACTATGCCCAGATCTCCCCCTGCTCCTGCTGTTGTAGCAGTGAGCTGCAGCACACGTCCTCCCACTTGAGTCCAAGAGTGAGTAACCTTTGAGAGGGTTCAGAAAAAACATTTTGCAGCAGATTGCGTATCTGAAATAAGTTCCCGTGCTCTCTTTGACCCAAAGCAAATATGAGTAGCTGGATCCTGCAGGTCAAGAGTTAGGCTTTTCTGAGGTGCCTAAAGGAATCCACCTAGCAGATGTTACTGTGATAACAGCAAGTGCTTGGATTTGTGTGTGATCTGCTGATTTTCAACCTTAACTTGCAGATGTTCCCAAAATAGGGAATGTGTACATTTGGTTCCTGTAGCATCTGAGTGGTGTGGCAGAGTTTTGGGTGTAAAGGCAGATGGATAGGCGAGCAGAGATCCTCAAGCCAGCAGATGTCAGGCTGTTACCACCGGCAGGACCTATGAAAGGAAAAGTGAATTGATGCGCTGATGACAGTCAAAATTGGGAAGCTAGAGGCTGTCTTCAGCTGATGAATAAAAGTAGTGAAGAACTGTGGATACATGCTGATTAAGTAGGATAGGTCTTCTGGAGTAATTCTGTGGTTTGGTTTGATTTTTTTATATTTCATAGTAAAAGCCTGCATGGGGATTCAAAAATAAGATTATGCCTATGCAGGGAGTTACTTGTAAAAGCAATAGATAAACTTTCCAGTGTGGATGAATTCTAGGGGAAGGGTTGAGGTGGATAGTGAATACAAAGCAGTGTGAGTAAAAGCTGGAAAAAAATGACCTTAGGAATTGAATTTCTAATGAGGGAATAAATCTAGCACTGTGGGGCTTGGGTTAAGGGGTATGATGTATAGGCTGGCAGTATTTGTAGAGCAGTGGAAAGCAATAAAAACCCACTTTCTAACAAGAATTTGTTTAAATTTAATTCTTATGCCAGAAGGAGGAGAGAAAGAAGAGGTGGGATTTTTGTTGGTTTTAGCTTTGGAGTTCTTTTTTGCTTAGCTTGCTGGTTTTTTTTAATAACAAAGCTAGTAAGGTTTTCCTAAGACTCAAAACATCTTATGATGACTCTTTTTAACTTGTTGATACAGTTTTATTGCATGAGATACTTTGTATCTCATGCAATAAAGACCTCCCAGCAGATTTGTCTGACTTCCTAATTACGTTTGAAATATCTGATGTTAAGTAGGATGCTATAAAAAGGGCATGGATTTTTTTTCTTAATGGCTGAAAATAGCATTTCTCCTTCAGTATAAACACCTGTAATTTTGACTTTTTTTTTTCACAAAGCAGAAATAATGTGATGAATTAGGAGTATAAATGAATGATATATCATTTTGTCTGCAAAGTAACTGTAAGCACTCCCAGTGGACTCCAGGATCAGTTCTAGCTTTCTAAACATGTTGCTGTTCCTTGTTCTTACAGATTGATCACTTTGGATTTGATGAAAGTCGTACCTTCCAGCAGCGGTATCTGGTAGCAGATCAGTACTGGAAGAAGGACAATGGCCCAATACTGTTTTATACAGGCAATGAAGGAGACATCACGTGGTTCTGCAACAACACGGTACGTGGGAAATAGTGGAATTACAGTCCTGCCTTCCAGGAATGACATACTGAGCAAGTGAGGAGGAGCAAGAAGACAGTCTCAGAAGGCTGTTGAAAGATAAGTTTGTAGTGATTGTTATAGGAGGAAGAGGAAGCTGAACAAAAGCACAGAAAAAGTTTGAGGTGGCTCAGGGTCCTATTTGAAGCCCGTGCAAATCCAAGGGATACACTTGTATTAAGTTCCTGGAGCAGTAAAGAAAATTTCTAGAGGAAACACCATAAGGTGCCTTGAACTAACAATTCAGAATTTTGGACCAAGTTAAACTTATCCTAGTATGTTATGTTCCTCAAGTAAAATGGGAGGTTTTCAGGTTTGAACTTTTGTTTCTCTAGTAAGAAAAATATGAAGGGAGCTAGAAATCAAATCTAGATAATTCTTGTTCTCCGCAATAGCTGCGGAGGTTTTTACTTCCCCGACTGATACAAATGCAGAATGGAGCGTGTGGGTATTTTTCAGCCATTTCAATACAAAGTCCAGTAACACGACAGGAAGTGGCATGTGCTGAGCTCAAAGCCACCAAGGACTGCTTGTATGCTTTGTGCTGCCAGCAGATGATCTCTGCTTCCTTCCATAGCTGGTGGTAACAAACTGTTATCAAAATGTAATAACAAGTTGTACTTATTTGTTAGTTTAAAATAACTGTATTGCAATTCTCTAGGTTATTGCTTATTGCCAAACAAGTTTTGTGTTTTCTGTAATGTAGTTCTAGCTCAAATGCACGCTTTTCTCCTGTAGCGTTTTTTATTTCCTGTGGATTGAGCTCCTGCCATGGGAGTTGTGTTAGGATTGCCTGTGTGTAGTCACAAAACAAGGATGCTTAATATTTTGCAGCATTAAAATGCACATACTGTCTCTGTATGTATCACCTTCTCTGGGTTGATAGCTGTTTTGTGTGTTTTCTTACTTCAGTGATACTTTAAAAGCAAATTGCATTCTGTCTTTCTAGTGGCATTTTGATAGCGATATCTTTCTAATCAAAGAATTGGAATACACTAGGCTGAAACTAGAGGCTTTTAAACAAGTTGAGTCAATTATTTTCAGTGTCTGTTTTCCTCCAACCAGGGTTTTATGTGGGATGTGGCTGAAGAACTTAATGCCATGTTGGTGTTTGCTGAACATAGATACTATGGCGAATCTTTGCCCTTTGGGAATGAGTCTTTCAGCGTAAGTGTCATCTTTTGTCTGCCTATTCCATACAAACACAATTTTGTGTATTTTAATTCTTGCCAGGGCGATGAGTGTTAACTTGAGTAAGATGCACCCTTTCTGTAACTATCAATTTTAGGGTAAAAAAAAAACCCTAGACTTTTTTTTAGGTGCTTCAAGGGACACCTGCAAAGAATATTTCATTTGTTCTCAGGCACAGATTCAGGCCTGTGATTTTAGCTGTAGACCTGGTTTTAGCTGTAGCTACTGTGGGGAATAGAAAGACGGCTGCTGGAAATCACTCATGCTGTCCATAACCTGCCTTCTTTCTCTTAGGATTCCAAGCATCTAAATTACTTGACATCAGAACAAGCTCTGGCAGACTTTGCAGTACTTGTTGAGTACTTGAAGGCAACCATTGCAGGAGCCCAGCACAGTCCAGTCATCGCCATTGGAGGATCTTACGGAGGAATGCTTGCAGCCTGGTTTCGGATGAAGTATCCCCATGTGGTGGTTGGGTGAGTGTGCTCATCCTGCTTAAACAGCAGGAATTTGTTACTTCTGTGCTATAAATATCACAGCTCTGAGAGAAATACCATAATTCAAGCTGGCTTGAATTTTTTCAGTACTGGGAGAAGGAATCAAGTTACTTTGAATTTTGGAAGAAGCACCTAATGAAGGCAACTGTAGGTCAGCAGGTACTGGATGGTGTATTTTGTCAGAGTTACCTGTTAGATTTGTGAAAACAGCATGTGAACACTGTCTTGGCACCTAATTTTTTTTAGGGCCTCCAGACTTCCTGATGACTTTAGGCAGGTCTTTAATCTCTTCAATGCCCTAGTTATTGTCTTGGAAATATGGATAGTAATTCCCCTACCTTTGTCTGCTAGAGAGTATATTTTTGTGGACCAGGGCTCTCTTCATTAGATTTCACACAATGCCTAGTGAGAAAGAACCTAATTGATAGATAAGAATGAAAAACAATAAAGTCAAGTCTGAATTTCTACTTCCTGTATTTGCTGATACTGTTTTACTAGTGTCCAAGACTTACATCCTCCAGCAGCCTCTGCATGCAGACTTGTGGAATAATTTTTCAACATTATGGTTAGTTCACCTAGAGCTGTGTCCTAGAGCTTGTTCACCTAGAGCACAGTGTCCAAATTGAGTTATAAATGCTGCTTAGATAGTGGCTGTGGGGAGGGTATTGACCAGAGGATGGAAGTTCACTTTGCAGGGGTTCAGGATCTTTTATGTCCCTTTGCAGAGCTCTGGCAGCCTCTGCCCCAATCTGGCAGTTTGGTGATTTGGTTCCATGTGGCACATTTTTCAGCATAGTGACCAATGATTTCAAAAAGAGTGGCACAGGCTGCTCAGAGAGCATTCGGAATTCCTGGAATGCTATTAACCACCTTTCCTCAACAGGTAAGACCTCACCAATGCTCTTTCAAAGAATAGTAGTGATCAAGATTGTGTTATGACTTTCACCTGTGTATGTATTGGGTTTTTTGAAACTCTTCTCCTGGTATTGAAAACTGCCAAGTGAACTTAGCGCTACTTTTAAATGCCTGTTTGGTTGTATCACAAACTTCTTTCAGGCCTGGTGGGATGCAGAATCCCGGTCCAAACATCCCTAAGGTTAGATAAGAACAGACTTCAGAGTAGAACCTCAAAGCTTATATTCCTTCTGACCAAATAGGCCAGATAGTCATTACTATAAAAAAAAAGTATTTTGTTTGCTAACTGAGGCATTCAGGGAAAGAAATTACTGTAATCATTATGAACTCAGTGACAGGGACTCAGTTGGACTTGAGGAGCTTTTCCAGCCTAAGTGATTCTGTGATTATACAACTACCTGAAAAGAGGTTGTAGTGAGGTGCTGACTAAAATTTGATCTGCTGTGCTTGTATGTATGTGGAATAGTTTCACTAAATTAGGCTAAGCAAAAATATTTTTAGTAGCAGCACAACTGATTTATGTGTTAATGGTATAATACACTAAATATTGTTTTTTCCATTTATTTTTATTAAAGATACAGGTTTGCAGTGGCTTTCCAACACATTTCATTTGTGCAGCCCTTTAAAAAATCTTCAGGATGCTGCTGTATTGAAAAATTGGCTGAGTGAAACATGGGTAAACTTGGCTATGGTGAATTATCCCTATAAAGCGGACTTCTTGCAGCCTCTGCCAGCTTGGCCTATACAGGTAATTTGAAACAAATATCTTGTAGAATTGACCATTTTGTTTTAACAATTCTCTCCTCGTCTCCTAGCTTGCACCTTTCCCTTTATTTTCTTGGCTCTGTAGATCCAATGTGACTGAGAAAAGACAATCAAGATAATGTCTTGTGCATGAGCTGGTTTGTTGCCTAACTGCCACTTGTAGGTGTAGTAGGTTGTATCAAGAGCCCAGGAGAAGAGAAGTGCCAGGGATGACTGAGAAACCTCAGCTGTCCTGCAGAGCTGTTCTTGAGTAGCAGAAATGCTGCACAAAAAGCACATGCAATTAGAGTTGCTGATGTGAGACTTAGCTGACAGAGCTTGCAACTGGAAAAGTTTTGAGCCTATGTCCTTTTTGATGTGGGAAAACTGGTGAGAGAGATAATGTGGATCCCCACTGTCCTAGTTTGGACAAATTTGGAGGAAAATATCCTCTGATAGAAGTCAGGTTGCAACCATCCCTCCCCCACCAGGTTCGGGGGAAAAAAAAGAAATTTTCCTCGAAGGAAAGTGAAAGAGATAAAAGCTATTTATTTAACAAACACACAGGAAAGGAATAATAATAATGCTATATAATGAGATCTCTCTCTCTCTGGGGAGAGAAAACCTGGAAAGATTTCAGAGTCCTTCTGTAGGTGCAGTCTCTCTCCTCCTCGGAGCTGGGTCATCGAGGGCCCAACCCCTGGCCCTCCGGGAAAAATTCTCCTGATGTGTTCAGATGTTGTTGAAACAGTCCAGAAGAAAAGAAGAGAAAAAAAAAAAAACAAATCCTAGGAAAACAAAGTTCAACTCTGTCTCCTGCTGGGAAAAAGAAGAGTCGAAAAAAAGTTGGCTGAAAAAACTCGAGGCAACCACAGAAGCCGAGGAGTGTATCTCGGTGTCCTTGAAACAACTGCTTTGAAAAGTTTTGTTTTCCTCTGCCTCTCTCAGGCTCAGTTTAAAGGCACAGAAAAGATTGGTGAGCATGGAGTAGCAATAGGGGATAGACATCATAAAGTCACCCCAAGACACCCATAAACATATTCCTTGCAGGTTCCCTTCTCTAAGCAGAACCTCTTTTTATGCTTGCAAGCCTTCCTTGTGCAGTTCTGTTTATCCACAGTGCTTTGTCCAAGATTCCTATTTCCTTGGAGTGTTTTTATTCTTTTAAAGACTCTGGCTGAATTTCCCTGCAGGACTTTGGGTTACTGTGTAAGGTAGGTGAGGCAGATAAGATATAGTAGTTTAGTAGGCAGTAGTTAATTATAAACCAAAGTTTTTCCCTTGTGTAGAGCTGCCTGATGGAGGAGAGAGGGAAATCCATCTGTCCTGTGTGGCTGTCTGCAAAGAGCAGCATAAACACCTTGAAAATTATTTCTGCTTTTCTATCAGTTTGAAAGAACCCAAGAAACACGCTCACCTCCACCACTGTCCATGTTACCTCTGTTTATCTGAGGTATAAACCTAACCTAGAAAAAGCCACTACCCATCTGGACAATACTAGTGTATGAAATCTGATTTATATAAGCTAAGATACTTTATTTTCTGAAACAGTAGCTCTATTATGAGTCTGAGGGTAAGAAAGGGGGGGGAAGATGTGGACTTGATCTTTGAAGTCTTTTCCAACCCTAATGAGTAGCTGGATATACATGTATGTATGTAGTTGAATCTGTTCTATGTTGTGAGTTGTTACATCAAACTGCAGGGAACCCCAGTCTATACCTGGAGCTTCTGTTATATATCTGTATGTGCTGTCTTCAATTACAGAGATACTAAATACTATTTATTAAATGTAATCTATTTTAAAGTATGGGAGATGGATTGAAAAATTTGGTGAATGAAACATTAAGGTGGCACTGTTAGGTTTTTTAAAATTTTTTTTTATCAGGAAATATGAAGTTTCAGGTTCCTCATAGTAACATGCACCACACACATGTAATACTACTTTTTGTGTTAATCAGGATATATTATTTCATAGACACTTTCTGGAAGTGGTCAGACTGTACTTGGAAAAGAAATTAATATCTTACCAGGTATCATGTATTAATATTTAATTCCTATAGATTTAGATATCTCCTTCCCTTTTCATTGCAGGAAGTCTGCAAGTTCTTGAAGGATCCCAGTCTCTCTGACAAATTGTTGCTGCAGAATGTTTTCCAGGCAGTAAATTTATATTACAATTACACGGGAGAAGCCCCATGCTTAGATGTGTCACAGACTGCAACAAAGAGTCTGGGTGAAATGGGTTGGTACTACCAGGTATGCACACTAATCTTTACAAATTGCAAGTCAGTGAGGGTTTTTTGATCTAGAGCTGATGAGAATTGTCATTTAGCTGTCAATATATTGTGCCAGATGTATTGATGTACTGATGACAAACGTAGTCACAAACCAAGTATGATTGTAGTGGGGAAGACAAGGCAGAAAAGAGAAGCAGCTTTCCCAGGAGGTTCAGGTTGTATCTTCATTATCTAGCTAATTTTTGAGTTTCAACTCTTCATATAGACTGGAAAATGATGTACAGCAAGCAATTGTAAATTATCTACAGCAGTCAACTGTATGAGGTTTAACAAGGCCAAGTGGTGGGTCCTGCACTTGAGTCACAACAACCCCATGCAGGGCTAGAGGCTGGGGGCAGAGTGGCTGTAAACCTGCCTGGTGGAAAAGGACCTGGGGTTGCTGGTTGTCAGCAGCTGAACATGAGCCAGCAGAGTGCCCAGGTGGCTGAGAAGGCCAATGGCATCCTGGCCTGTATCAGCCATAGGGGTGGCCAGCAGGACCAGGGCAGCGATTGTCCCCCTGTACTGGGCATTGGTGAGGCCACACCTCAAATCCTGTGTTCAGTTCTGAGCCCCTCCCTGCAAGAAAGGCATTGAGGGGCTGGAGCGTGTCCAGAGAAGGGCAACGGAGCTGGGGAAGGGTCTGGAGCACAAGTCTGATGAGGAGTGGCTGAGAGAACTGAGGTGTTTAGTCTGGAGAGAAGGAGGAGGCTGAGGAGAAACCTTAATGTTCTCTACAGCTCCCTGAAAAGAGATTGTAGGGAGGTGAGTTTCTGCCTCTTAAGTAACAACCAATAGAATGAGAAGAAATGGCCCCAAGCTGTACCAGGGAAGCTTTAGATTGAATATTAGAAAAAAGGTCAAGCACTGAAACAGGCTGCAAAGGGAAATGGTGGAGTCCCCATACTTGGAGTTTTTTAAAAGACACTATTCACTTTGGTACACAGTTTAGCAGTGGACTTGGCAGTTTTAGGTTTATGGTTGGACTTGATCTTAAAAGATCTTTTCCAACCTGAATCATTCTTTAGTAGTTTGGTAGTAATTACTGATTAAATGCTGTTTGAACTTTCCTTGTAAAATACTGCAGTAACAACTCTTGGATGTTCTTCTGTGAATACTTCTTACTGACCTGCCCTTTCTTTCAGGCTTGCACTGAGATGGTGATGCCTTTATGCACAGATGGTGTCCATGACATGTTTGAGCCTCAGAAGTGGGACTTTGATGCACTTTCAGAAGAGTGTTACATGATGTGGGGAGTGAGGCCTCGCCTCTCTTGGATTCTTTCTATGTACGGAGGTAAAAACATCAGTTCACACAGCAACATCATCTTTAGGTGAGCTTTGTTTTAGCTGATAGTGTAGAGTCTTTCACCAGTTTGGGTTGTCAGTGCAGAGAATCTGCCCCAAGTGGCAAAGGGATCTGTCTCCAGCATTCCAGCTGAATGAATGATGGGCATGTTTTGTGTTGCTATTGAGAGTAAAATGGTCAGTCTACAGTGGCCAAAGAAGCCAACTGTTCTGTTACTGCCTATGTGACTCTAAAAGAAGAATCTGGGCTGGGATTCTGCCAAACGTCTTTCCATGTGGATTCCTTCTTATCTTGTGGCCAAAATCCAGGTTTCCCATGCTGGTTAATTCCTACTTTTATGAACCCAAAGCACTGTCACTTACACATAAAAGGAGAGTCTAAATGAGCTCTAGCTATAACACAGAATCTTGGTCACCAAAATTATTGCTCTGAGTGATAGCCTTGTGAAGGAGCTGGCATGGCATTCCTTTTTCCCTTTGATACAGAAAAGAGAGGGAAGTAACTTGGGGAGGTTTTTCTATTACTGCCAGCAGCCCTTTTTCTTTTAGTGGCATTTAGGCAAGTTTTAGCAAACTTATACAAGATCCAAATACAAAGATGTTTCTGTTTTGGTAAGGAATACTGGTAATGCAACAAAAGTTTGTCTGAAACACTTTTGTGTGTGGACAAAACGTGAAAGAAATGTTTCGGTCTAACACAAAAAACGAGTGCATGCTGCTTGCTCTCTTTTCAGCCTTCCCTTATTTTTAAGATTAAACTCTTTAAAGGGAGGTTCATGTAGTTGTACTTATGCTGTGAGGTGATCCAGGTGAGTACTGTCTGTCCTTCAAGTTCTTATGCGGGAGGGAGGTGTTCCACACACGCATTGAGGCCTCAGGAGTCCTGACTTGCTGTACTCATTGCCCATTGTGGGAAGCTCCTGGATATATATTCCTCTGTGTTCTGGTTAAAATTATGCAAAGCCTTTTCATAAAACGCCTTGCCACTTGTACAAACCAAGCTCAGAATTAGTCTTTTGGACGTGGTAGATAGGTGTGCATTTTAAAAGTAGGAAGTTCTCACTTGATTTGGGGATTGTTTTCTGGATTGCAGCTGTTAGTGTCGGTTTGTTTGGCTGCAAAAGCCTGTTGCTTTCCTCTTGTTTGCCTCTTGCTGTTTCTGTCCCAGCAGGATATCTACTCTGGAGTGAGAAATCCCACCCTTTTTTGGAATACTTTTTAATAAAAAAAATTTGTTGGTTTCACTTAGTTTCTGCAGAGTGTTGCTTATTTCCAAGGCTGCACAGCTCTGTAGAAATCCGCTTTGTAAGCGATAGACAAGCAAACAAATCTAAATAAGTGTTTAAGAATTTATGCCAGCTGAAGGAGCTGGAAATGAGAAAAGCCTGAAAGCAACCAAATGAATGTTAAAGTAGTGCTGTACACACAAAGCTTTTGGAACTCAAGCTGGGATGTTTCTCTTCAAACAAATACATTGTCAACGCTGTACATTTTATATAAGAGCCTGTTATCCTCAAACACTGTGGAGTGCTTTACAAAAAACATCCCAATGTTTACCAGGGGATGCGGCTCCCTGTGGGGTGAAAAGGACTGTGTTTCAAGTGACAGGCAACTTGCACAACAGCGTAGTGCAGGAAGGGAAAAGTACTCCATCTAAAGAGAACCACTGCAGGGTGGATTTTTCCAGACGCAGTGGGATTTGGCCAGGATGCTTAAACTGGTGCTGCTGCTGCTTCTCCGTGTGCAAGCAAGTACATCACTCTGCACAGTCACGCTGTTGTTTGTACTGTGTGGCGTTAATGCAGGGAATTCCATTGCCCCTCTGGTACCTTCCTGGAGTTGTGTAATGTGTGAGTGGTTACTTAGGCTGTGAGCAGGTGGTACTTGCCCATCCTGGGCAGTACATCTTTATTAAAACTAGTTTGAGGAAATTGGGGGTTTCAGAACACTGTTTCCCCTTTCCCTTCCAGCAATTTTCACTCCTCTTACTGGAACATATTTACTGGAACACTTTGTGGAAGTGCTGCACGGTGGTGGGAAGTGACATTTTAACACTGTTCATGCATGTGGTAGCAGCTGTAGTGTCTCATCATCAGTGTGATATGGTAGTCAAAACCAGCCCAGGTTGTATCAGACCGTATTGAAATTTGGCGTGCACAGTCTAAAAATGGGTATTTTTCATTCTCAATGAATCACACCTAGGTTATAGGCTTCTAAGTCAGGGCAGCCACAAATCCAGTTCTGCACTGGCAGGGGAGAGACAGAAAGTGAAGGCTCTGTTTTAAGAGATTCTGGTGCTCTGTGCAGAAGGGAGAATTGTAAGCACTAAAGAAGGGAGTGGTGGCAAAGAAGAGAAGGCACAACAATGCCTGGCTGAAGAGAAAAGGTGAGAGGAAAAAAAGTTAATAAAAGGAAACATGACAGTTGTGGAGAGTGGTCATGTTAAAAAAAGGATGCACAGAAAGGGCTGCTAAGATTGTGTGAAACTTCTGGGCAGGACAGGAGGGCTGAGGAGACTGAAGAGAATATAGGAGAGGGATCTGTGTGCTGTGGGATAGGCAGAACCCTATGTATGCTGTCAAGGAAGTGTATGAATTGAAAACAGGACTAGCATGCTGATTGTTGCATTGATTTTTTTCTGAAGTCCTGCTTGCCTGGCCACTGCAAAGAAATGTCTGACTTTTATTCTTTCTCTTTTGCTTCTTTGGTTTATACTGGGAAATTCCTGCCCTGTGAGATGGGCAACAGAGTACTTACATGCATGCTTAGTTTTAACACATAAATAATTCGTTCCAGTTGGAATGATCTTAAATCTGCAAAAACTGTCAAGATTTATGATTTTGTGGTGAGCCCTCCATCCCCCCTCCCTTCAAGTTTCACTTCCCAAACTGCATCAGTGCCTCTGGTGCCATCCTTTGGCAGGAGACGCAGAGGATGCAGCCAGAAGCTCACAGAAAAGCCTGTGGCATGCTTAGTTTCCACATGACTAGGACCAAAAGATCCAAGTTTGTGTGCATCTGGGTCTCTCAGCAACTCATCCCCCTGTTGCCAAGGTGCTCTGCTGATTCAGGTGACCTTTTAAATCCAATGCTTTTGGCTTATTGGGCAGCTCTCTATGCTTTTTGTTTTGTGGATACAAAATGTTTCTCTTGTCCTAAGTCATATTTAGAATCACTGAAAGTAAAGAACTACAGAGAGTCAAGATACTTAGTCAGGTTTTTTTTCAGTGGTGAAAGAAGTGAAATAGTAGTTCAGACCCCATCAGGTTTTTACTCTCGGTTATTTCTAAAAAAGCTCTTGTTTTTATTTGTTATTTTTCTGTTATTTCGTGGTGCTGCCATTGTGGCGTTTTTCTAGCTCCAAATCTGTGTCCAAAGATGTTTTAATTTCTTAGATCTTTCTAGAAATTTACCCTCTCCTGCCATAGCCCATCTCTGACATTTCCTTTTGTGGGCAGGTCCAGTGTTTTAAGTGAGGAACAGATCTAGGTTTGTGCAGTTCCACAAGTGTATGGATGTTGTTTTCTTTGTGCAGAAAGATGGGCCACGTGTGGGAAGGGCATTTCAATAAAGGACAATACGATGTAGTAGAGGTTATTGGGTCAAGTCCAAAGCTAGGAATGAGTGATGGAAAGCTCATTGGCTTGCCCTATGGACTATTATTTGGAGCCACATCTATAGCGTAAGGAATTCTTTTAATTGATTTGGGGGGAGGGAGGAGGGGGAGTAAATGGCATTAAATTGTCCTTTCACAGTGGAAGAGTCATTTTAGACAGTTTTTTAAGAGATAAAAATCTTAATTTTCCTATGGTTGTTATTAAAGTCAGCGGACTAATCCAAGCATTTCTTTGCAAAACCAGGTTGGCACTCAGCTGAGACAGCAAAAGGTAGAACTTCCTGAAAATTCAGCTCTAAAGGGTCCAGTGAGTGATTTGTTTATGGCAGGCTGCAAAGAAGGAAAGTGAAGTGCTTTGATTTGGGAATTTGGACATGTTTTGGTAGAGGGAAAGCTGAAACTTTTATGACAATTACAGGTAGCAGCAGATTTCTCTTCAGAGGCTTTTGCACTGTTATAGGTTATTATCTGAATTAGCAGATAATTAATGAGAAGTGTAGCCTTGTTTAAGCTGCTTATAGCTCCATACCTCTCAAGATGGCTCCTCTCAGCAGAGGGGTGAGCACAAGACATTAAGACAGGGCTGAGGTCTGTTTCTGTTGCTGCATGTGCAAAACTAGTAGAAATGTTGATGTGAGCTACAGCCTCACTGCTGCCTGCTGTGCACATGTACCCTAATGAAATAGTCTTTCCTTACAGCAATGGTGGCCTGGATCCGTGGTCTGCAGGTGGGGTGACCCAGAACATCACCAACTCCCTCGTGGCAGTTGTGATCCCAGATGGAGCCCATCACCTGGACCTACGGAGCCGTAACCCTTTGGACCCCAAGTCTGTACAGCAAGCTCGAGCCTTGGAGATCTGCCTCATGAAGCAGTGGATTGAAAAGGCCAGGCACAGCCACTGAAGTGGCACTGCAACAACTGTGGCCATTACACCTCTCCTGGCTTTGCTGGGAGTAGGGCCAGGCCTCATGATATGGTCATTGCAGCATTTCCCTCCTGCTTCCTCACCTGCACTGCAGTGGTGATCATTGCTTGTGTCCACGAGAGAGGCAGACAGCAGATGGATGGGAGAGCATTCTCAGATGATAAACTCCAGTCAAAGTGCACAGGTTGAGCTGCCTGCTCTGGTTTGCTTTCTTCTTCTGCTCTTCTCAAATGCTGTACCTTACCACATAGTAATGGGTTCCTGTTCTAGGCTTGTTGCCCTTCTCCTCGCCACGCTGAGTGATTGTTCCAGCTGCTGGGATATCCAACATGGCAGTGCTGTTGGTGGTGAAACTCCTGCTGCCTCCAGTGTGATCAAATTTCAGACATCCTCTGCTGGTGGAGATAATGAGGGAACAGAAATCACATCTTACTGTGATGTTTGGTGGAGAGGTGGGGAAGGCCTGAGGAAGTGGGCTGTGCTGTTTGTAAGGAAACTAAACAGCCCTTACCCTTTGTAATCAGTATTGGAAAATGAATAAATATACGACTTTTTTTCTACCTAGTTTTCCTGCAGCTTATTAATTGCTGGATTTTTGTATTCTGTGCTGTATTGAATGGTCAGGGCTGGGCCCAGACTCTGCTGATAACTGGCTGAGCATGCACAATATGCATCAGGATTTTATTTCTTCTTTTGCTGTGTCTCCTAATTCTGAGATATGTCTCTTTCTGTGATGATGGTTACCAAAGAAAATGGGTACATTTTGTGTGTGTATATGTGTGTATCCCTCACAAACACTTAGCTTTTTAAAATCAGGAAGCTTTTGAAGCTATTCTCTTGAAGAGCAAATGTGACACTTGTGCTGGCTAGATCTTATGAAGTGACAAATAATTGGGGCTGTGCCTTGTGTGGGTTCTTCCCTCCCCTCCATTCTGTATTGTTCAAATTCTGCATGATCTGTTTGCTGATGGCTCTTCAATAAAAGCCTTTTAAAAAAAATTGTTTGCTGGACAAACTATTGAAAACACAGAATGCAGCTATTCCCTTGGATCAGCCTAAAGCCTGATGCTGAGCTCACCAAGCCAGGTGCACTGGGCTTTCTGTAAGGCTTCCAAACCAGACAAACTGCCCTGATTCATGAGACAGCATATTTGACATTAATAAATGGCTGGGGCAGTCCTCTTGTTTTCCAGCTTTGGCTTCATTCACACTGCAGCCCTTCTTCAGAAAGGATTCTTTGCAGTTTAAAGGACAACTCCATTTTAGAATGACTCAGGCAAGTCTTCGTGTCCCCAGACTCTTAAAATTCCATCTCTGTCGAAAAGTTTTCTCAGCTTTGATATGCCTGATAGTTGAGTATTTTCCTAAGATCCCAGGTGGCCTTTTCTGTTTCCAGTCTTGTCGTGTCCTCTGGGAACAAGGCGAGCCCAACACTGAATTTTTATCTTTTGAAACACTCCTGTGTGTCTTCTTTCCAGTAGATTGTCTTTTCCTCATCTAGTGTTAAACATGGCATTTATGTTCAGACTGCAACCTGAACCTCTTGTGCTTTTGAGCAAGGTAATTTCCTGCAGAGAACAAGGCCAGACAAGAACTACAGGGCTAAAGGAAGAGCTGTGTAGGATTTGCCTGAAACCTGTTGACTGAAAGTTGTTAGTGTTCCCCTTTTCCAACAGTTCCAGTTTTTGCTGTAAATATACTCCAGACTCTCACTTACAGACTTTATAATAACATGTCCTTGATTATTTTGAAACAGATAAAATTTGTTAATTTTTAATCCATTATGTTACAGCAGAGTTTTTAGAAATTCTGTTGTATCTTCTTACATGTTAATTGGTGTGTGGTAATGTCCTGGTTTACTGCAGGGCAAGGAATGAGACCTGTAAGAGTTAATATAGATTTGGGGATCAGAGATGGTTTAATTGAGCAAACAAGATCCTGGCCCAGTTGTTCCCACTTGCCCACTGATTGCTCAGGATGCTACTCCAAGTGAAAATTTTAGGATAAGCATTTCTGTGCTGTATGGATAAAGATGTGAACAGCCCAAATTAACAGCTACTGTATATTATTAGTCAGCCTGTGTCTCCTCTCTCTCCCTTGCTAGTGAACTTACCGTCTCAGGAAACAGCTGCTGCTTTGTTGTATGGAAAACACTTTTTAGTTTCAAGCAGCATAAGTAATTTAAAATTTCATTTCTCTTTTCTTTCTCTTTTCATCCCTTTCATAAGCAGAAAAAATTACCTTCAATAACATTTAAAACAACATGCAAATTTTAAACATTAAGATTTGTAAAATGCCACTTAAATTTTTTTTCAGAGGGGTTTTGTTTGTGCTTTTTGTTTATTTGTGGGGGGTTGTTTAATAATCTTACTATTCCATCCAGTTGCTGTCTGTGTGACTAATTCAAGTTGACTTTGGGTCAGGTTCTTACTGGTTGGACCAGCTTATGAATTGCGTGACTTGTTTTTACGTGATTTTTAATTGATCTTACTTTTTACTTCTATCCCATCAAGCTGAGTAGTCGAAACTTTAGGTCTTACTTATCTCAGACATTCAGACTTCATCTTAAAATCCACATACACATCTCTGAATGCTACCAAGGGACTGTCTTGTGGTCTGGCTACCTCATCTAAATGTTGGCTTTCCTGTGTGTTTCATACAGGCCAGAACAAGTTGGGCCATAACAAATGGTTGATTTATCTTTCTAGGCATATGATGTTGGGCCATACTTTGTCTCAGGCTTATATAAGTCCTTGGCATGTGTCAGAAATTACTGGAATTTAAAGCTATGTTTCCTGCTCACTGGGAAAAACGCAGATGGAAAAAGAATTAATGTTTTCCCCCAAAGCATGATTCTTAGTGGTGAACCTGCAGTTTGTATCAATAAAAATGCATTAAAATAATGTTGAGTTTCTGGAACTGGATTTTGTTTTGCAGGGATGTGAATTTTTATCCTTTGGCAGATTCCGAGTTCTGCAAGTGATGCTGTCTTGTTTGTACTTGACTCTTGAGGAGTGAGAGGAAAACTGGTTACAGGAATCCTCAAGTCACACACAGGGCAGTCAGGATGACAGATGGTGAGTCTGCACTCCTTTGGGAATTTCTCACTTCAGAGCTTTGGCTGTGGTGCGGAGCAGGTGTATGGGCTGGTTGTTCTCTGTAGGTGACCACACTGAATGCAGTCAAGCTACTTATAATGGGAAAAGTCCATTTTCCTTTTGAAAGCTTTCCCAGGCAAGCATGCACTTCCCACACGTCAGTAATGAGGAAGGCTGTGAGGACAGATCTGTAAGTCCCCTGGCCTGGCAAGTAGAGGTTTTAACCAAATAGTTAATAGGGCAGAGCTAAGGCTGCAGAGTCTTAGGAAGGAGTTAAATAGGTTCTGCAACTCATTTTGTTTGTAAGATAATTTTAATTTTGAAGATGATCAAATATTTCATCATCAAAGGAGTGTATAGAAAGGGAAGTCCCTCCTGGAGCATGGATTCTAAATCACAGGAAACGTGAGTTTTGTCTCCCGTGCTGTCTGCCCACCAAGGATGTTGCAGAAAAATGTTATTATGCTTTAAATAAAGGGATTTCTTTTTCTACCTCTGCTCTTAAAAAGGGTATTTAGCTGTTGTGAATCAAATCTCTAAGGAATCGTGAGTGACCCAAAGAGCTTTATGTAGGTTAAAGACTGCACATAGACACTTGGGTATTTTAGCTCCTTGCAGGACTAATGGTTGGAATCATTGTGTCTTTCTGGCAGTCAGGAGGACCCTATGAAACCACTAAACATGGGATGAAAGAATACAGGGGATTGTATACTCCAAGCCTCCATTTTTAGCTCTCCCCTGTTGATTCAGAACATCATTGTTATGCTGTAACTGGCATCCTACTGGGTGTTACTACTGTAGCCTCTAGGATTTGGGTTTTTTTTAATAATCTAACCTCTCTGTGTGTTTTTAAAGCAAAGCCTTGGTCTTACAAAGATGACTTTGCAAATCTGTCTTTTTTTATGACTGTCCGTGTTAAAAAACCTGAAATGGTTTGTTTTAGCAGTGCAGGTTAGCAGAAAATGTGCAGCGAAGCAGTGGCAAAAGATATGAATTGAAGGTATCTGTGGTAAATTAACTGTGCTTAAGTACTTTTTAATTTCCTCCTTCTACTGTTAAAAAAAATACGTTTTTTATCATTTATAGATGTTGGGCTTTGGAACTTCCACTGGTCTGAGTAGACTTGTGCTCCTATATTATTTTGATTCCTTGATTTCCCAGCACTGCCTGCAGCTGCAGGAACATAAGCCTTTCTGTTTTTATCCCCCCAGCCCAACTTTATCTTACCAGCAAATCTGAAACTATTTGGTCCACATACTTTGGGGCAGTGTCCTTCTCTGTGTCCTCTCAATAATATGAGCCCAATGAAGAAATTGCTTTACAGCAGAGTGAGATTGCTGACAGCTGATTGCTTTGCTACCCTGAACCCTGCTGAGGTGGGGACCCACTCTGTCCTCGCTGCGGCCCCGATGGGGATCCCGTCAGAGACAGCAATGCCCTCAACACCCACAACAGGGAGCAGTGAGGATGTGCTCCTTCAGCGTGGAGGACCTCACAGCTGGGCTCTCCAAGGCAGTAATAAGCTCAACCTCAGCTGTTGCTGATCTTGCAGTTGGGTTTTGGGTGCCAGATATTCAGCGGAGGAAAATCAGCTGTGGGGGTGCTTTGGGTGTAACCTGTGGGCATCTCCATGTGTAACAATGTTCTCTCCAAAGCCCTCAGTGCTGTACCCAAGTGTTCCCTGGGTGGGGAGCGAGGGCTCCCCAGGGTGGGTGGGGGCTGCCCAGCTCTCAGGGACTTCTCCCTTCACTGGTGATTTGAAAGATCTTTTGGTTCAGTTTAGAAAGTAGGGGCAGCGAAACACTGAGACCGGGAATAGCAAATCCCTTCCGTTTGTCTTGTTGTTTTCTAATGTATGCAACCTCTCTGGGTGGTTTAAGCGGTTTAGGTACTTTCTATAAAAGGGATCTTTTAATGACAAAACTAATGTGATTATCTTACCAAGTGTGAGAGGCGTATTCAAGGTTTAAAGAAAATCTGTTAGAATAGCTGAATGTATCTGCTTAATCCTTTCTCTAATGTGGGTGGACAATGCTCTGGGAAGCAATTGGTCTTTCTTTCTTAGAGTAAATGCCTGGTCTCCAGAGGTAGGAACTTGTTTGCAGCTTTTTATACCCTTACGCTTCACCTTCTAGAGTTCTCAAAGGCACAGGAGAGAGGCAGAGAGCTTTGAGAGGCCAAGTTTTACCTCAAATAACTGGGGGTGTAACCAATACAGGGCCAATTCCGGCAGGCAGCTGAGCACTCTCCACTTCCTTTGACTGCCACCTGAATAGAGGGTCCTCCTTTTTCCCTCCTGCAAAACCACATTCCCTGCAACATGGAATATAGGAACGCTTTCTCCTGTCTGACCATGCAGTGAAGTTGCCTGCAGTTACTTGGATGACAAGACCCTGTCTGGTTTTGTGCTTTGGGTGAGCAGCCCTACCCATGCGGGTCCATGGCTTTAGACCCAAAAGTCCAGTTTTCCATATCAGCCCCTTGGAAAGGTTTGGACCTGCTGACAAGTTATTGCAGGGTGGCGCCTCATGGCTGGGAGGACAGCACCAAGGGATGACGCTGCGGGATGCAGCCACAGCTGGACCTTGTCTGGCACCAGCCTGGTGGTGTTCAGCTTCTCTGCTCTTCATAGGCCTGTGCTTGTGATTCTTTGGTTTCCCCGTGTCCATCTGAAGGCACAGGTCGTAGACACATTAGGAAATCTTGTTGTCAGGAACAGTTAGCGAGATAGGTAGAACCCCCCATGTTGCTGAAGTATTTAAAAAGCAAGTAGTGGCTCTGGGACTCTTTAGCACTTGGATTTATAGTAGAAACAAACAGGTTGCATTTTCTAATTTGTTATCTGAGCACCCTCAAAACAGCACATCAGGAGGAAAAGGACATTGAACTATTGCCTCTCTCAGCTGGAATGAAACACAGTCTCCTCGCTCCACCCAGCAGAGCAACACAGGAAAAAGAGGTACCTCAACATCAGTGTATCTGCCTCACAAAGACAGACACTCAGCTATAGTTCTATATCTCATCTTACCTGCCTTGGCTGTGGACTTGGTGCTGGGTTCTCTGTTGTGGAGAGAGAGACAGTGTTCAAGAACTTAGTTCACCACCTAAAAACCAGTCCCAGATTGTATCAAACGGAATATTCTGAAGGAGGGAAAAGCCATTTGTACAGGTGAGGCCTTGTTTGTGTCTCCCCTCTCTCCCTGCTGCACAATCAGTAATCATGGTTCAGGTTGAAGGGACCTCAGGAGGTCTCTTGTCCACCGTTCCTGCTCACAGCAGGGTCAGCAACAGGGTTAGACGAAGATGCTCAGTGTTGTATCCAGTTGGGTCCTGAAAATCTCCAAGGATGGAGTAGTCTGCACAGCCTCTCTGAGCGTTTTGCTCATCTGTCCACGTGGTGGAAAGATACTGTAACTCATTGAACTGCTTGTAAGGTTTACATGTGTTTTTATCCTCCCACCATGCACCATTATAAAGAACCCTATTCTGTCTTCTTGGTGAGCCCTGTAGGCACTGGAGGCTTCTGGTAGGTGCCACCAAAGCTGTTCGTTTTCCAGGCTGAACGAGTCCAGGTCCCCCATCCTCTCCTCACAGGTCAGGTGCTTCAGACCCAGCCACCTCAGTGGTCCTCCACTGAACTTGTTCCAGCTGATCACTGACTTCTACTGGGAGGCCCCAAACTGGCTGCAGTATATGATCTGTGGTCACTGAGCACCAATTAGAGGGGTCTCCTGGCTCTGCTCCTATTCATATGGCCCAGGAGGATGCTGGTCTTGCTGCCAGGACACACAGCTTAGCTGGCTTTATGTCCAGTTTGATGTCCAGCAGGATCCTCAAGACCTCTTCCATAGAGCTGCTCCACAGACTGACTGTGCCTAGCCTGCACCACTCTAATGGGTCCTTCCTTCCCAAAGGGACAGGATTTTGTGCTTGCTCTCTTTGAATTCCATGAAGTTCTTACCTCCTTCTTTCAGCACATGTATGAATGGTCACCCTTCCTTCAATTCTTCCCTCCAACTTGGTGTCATTTGCAAGACTAAGACATTCCAAAGAACTTGAAATTTGAGAACAACATAGCTTCTTCATTGTCTTTCTTGTAGAAGATATCCTTGGACTAGTTTTGAAAGCACTTGTTCGCTAAAGTTTTTGCATCAGTGACCACCTTCTTGCTGTCTGCATCCCTACATCAATTCTGTCATGGACTCTGCAGCTGAGATCTGACCAGCTGCCAGGACAAGGGAGGAAAATCTTTGGCTGCTCTGAGCTTTAGAAATGATGTTCAGTCCTCACAGCCTCTGTGCTGCAATGAAAACCGAGCCCAGTCATTTTTAAGAGGGACTGTGGGACAGGTTTAACAGTTAGTCACTGTCCAAGCAACTGGGATGAGGAAGAGGAACAGTCTGGGCTGCCTCTGTACAAAGGGTACGGGATTTCTTTTGGAGGGTGGTTCATAGGGTCAAACAAGTCTGAGAGAACTATGCATCGGATCACCAGTGTTTCATCACAGGTATTATATACCCATTTCGTAAGTAGGGAATTTGGACCAGAATAAGACAAGACAGGTCTTGACTGTTTTTCTTCAGAAGGAATTATAAACATTTTAACGTGGTATCTCTGTCCAAGTCTTGAGCGGTTCTCCAGGGCTGCTCAGCATTCCCAGGGAAGCTGTCCAATACATCTGGGCAGATGCTGAGGAGTCATGAGGAGGCACAGTTCAGTGTGTCACTATTTCCAAGACTGGCTTCCCAGAGCGCCCAGAGCTCTGCTTCCACACCTGCACGTGCATCAGTTTGACACAAAGCAACCCAACTTTTTGCAGTGTCTAATGTCCCTTGGTGTTCCTCCAAGCATCTCACGGATCCATTGGCTGCCCTCAGCTCCTTGGCTGGGGCAGGCTCTGGTAATGTGAGCCCCATTCCTTTGCTCTAGGGGGAGGACAGTGCACTCCCCTCCACGGAACACGTATCTATGTGTGAGCACACAGATGAAGCAGTGCTTGCTAGGCAAACGAGACTAATAAATGTCGGGGCAGCAGGAGGTGAGTGCAATCAACTGTGAGAGCCTGAGTTATAGCGGTAACCTGCTGAATTCCTGGGTCACAAAGTAATTTACAGAACAACCCCAATGTCATTCAATAATTACTCCGACAGCCCGGGCCCCGGGGGGCGCAGCTTCCTGCCGCGGGTGTTATTAATACCATCAACAAGCAGCAGGATGTTGGTGTGAAGAAAAGAGCCACAACACAGGCGTGTGAACCTAAGGAACAAATGGAAAATGGTATTAGTAGGATATTGTACCAGACTCTAAAAACTGATCTATCTTGTCCTAGCAAGTCATTGAGCGAAATATGAATGCGTCCCCTGTGGCAGTGGAAATGGCTGACGGCGTTTGCAACAGAAGGGGAGGAAGATCGGTGTGTCAGTGCTGCTCATTTCTATCTCCTGGCCTCTGTGATAGTCCCCATGGAGACTGAACGGGAGCGGGGGGAGGAGGTGGTTTCCAAGCGCCCCAGAATAATTTAAATTAATATCCAGTGAACAATGTAAACCTTCCCTTTGACGTGGCGTGGGAATAGGCAGTCACAGCGCTCGGACTGGGTCAGCTGAAAGGGAAGGTAATGCCACAGCCCAGGATTTGATCAGCAGAGTAAGCCAGGGGCTCGACCTCTGCTACCTCAGTTCCTCCCTTCCCTTCTCTTCTCTTCCCACCCCCCATCCTCCTGAATATTGAGAAATGGCAGCAAAAATATCTTTTGGTGAATGGAGAATTCCTGGACAGAAAGGATGTATGGGAAACCTATGAGTGGGTGTAGAGGGCAGTGCCTTCTGCAGTGTGTGTGGAGCCTGGCCTGAGGGTGCCAGGAAGTGCAAATGCCAACAGAGTAGCACAGGCACTGCTGCACTTGTAAATCATTTCACAGCACCACATGGGGTTTTCTGAACCTTCCGCTCTCAGCTGAAGCTCTGTGTGCTCTAAAGGTGACTGCAAATGCACAATAAGGAATTATGTGGGCAAAGTCTGAAGGGAATCAAGCCTGAAGTAACCCTGAGTTGTTTCTCAGCTGGAAAATGAGAGCAGAGGGCTACTTTCTACCTTGCTTTGATCTGGTACACATGGCTAACAAAGAGCCAAGCAGAGCCCTTCTGATTCTGATCCTTCCTAGTGCAGAGGAACACAAAGTTTATTTAAACATGAGGGTAAGTGATTCTCCAGGGCTTTTAGAGCATCAGAGCCATTCCTGGCTGTTATGTCAGGGATAAATAGCAGAGGATGGCCTATAGCAGCGGATCCTTAGCCCCAGGGCTGTTCCTGTAACACAGTGATGAAGCTGGGCTGCTACCGCAGGCACTCCCTGAGGTGGTAGGTCCATGTCCTTGCTTGATCCACCCACCATGTGTGTGGGGGATAGGTCACCACCACTGACCGGGAAGTGACCATCCTGCCTGAGGTGCCCTGCTCTGCACAGAGCCCTCCTGGAGCATCTCTCTGGCCACAGGGTCAGGGTGTTACAGGAGCAGTAGCATCGACACTTTGACTTGGGGTATGAGGTGAACTCAGTGGTCCTTTTCGTCACTTAAAAGTGCAAAATGAGTAAATCTCCACAAAACTGTGTAGCAAACAGAAGCTGGCCATGTGGAGCTGCCCAGTCGTAGGCAATACCCTGGAATGGTGCGCTGGTGGGCAAGTTCATCCTCCACTGGTCTTGCCGGGCATGTGAGGAGTGAACATGGCCAATTCACTGCTTTTTCATAGGTTGGATAGAATCCGGATGTCTGTGTAACTAAATCAGGATGAAGCAGAGGTCCAGCAGCTGATAAATTTCATCTGCCAAGGAGAGGTGCCCAGGAACCTGCAAAACCACCAGGCTGGAGAGAAGCCCAGCAGGGCAGTGCAGGGAGGGACAACCCTATAACTGTGCAGATGCCTCATCCCTAGAAGTGTTCAAGGTCGGGTTGGGTGGGGCTTTGAGCAATCTAGAGAAAGATGCACCTGTCCATGGCAAGGGGAATGGACTAGATGGTCTTTAAATGTCCCTTCCAACCCAGCTCATTTGATTTAAGGAAACATGTGCAGATGGGATTTCTGGCTGGGAACCAGAGGGAACTAGGGAGGATCAGTGTGTCCCACACCCATGGTGAGCAGCCACAGCCTGAGGTTTAAGAAGCAGCTCAGCCATACAACTTGTTTCACTGGCCACAAATTACTTCTTTCTTGACCTTTTTCAATGTTTGGCCATTGCTCTTCTTCAGTTTTCAGTTCTGCTTTGCTTTTATGCTGCCAATGCCCATCAGGCAGACACAGAGCACTGCAGGCATTGATGACAGGAGGTATGGGGGCATTCTGATATTAGTTTTAGACTCTGGGCCCTTCCTTTTGTTCACAGTTTAGCAATACGTTGCTAGTGACCTCCCCCCCATCTAACCTCTCTCCTTGACTTCTCCTACACAGCCACTGCCGGAAGTGAGTGTAATTTTGTGACTGTGCTGCTTTTCTTCATGAGACCCAGGAAAAAGGGGTGAGAGATGTGTTATTCTGATGTTATCACTGTTACTGCCTAAGAACAGGATTACCAAAATACTTCTATTTCCTCTGTTTCCCCTTTTGTGCTCATGCACGGATGTTGCTACTGATATTCCCTGAATTCCCCTGAAAAATAAAGAGTGTTTTATCCGTATTCCCCAAGTGCCCAATACAAATGCAAATCAGCTCTGGGCCGTTGGTTTGTTGTTTTTGGTTGGTTTGGTTTTTTTTCCTGTCTGGCCAGCATTGCTTGGCGAGTCTTTTCTCACTTGTTTCTTTTCCTCCCTTTCCTTTAGCTGGTGTGTCCGAAGCGAGGTCCCCAGGAGGGTCAGAGACCTCCTCCATTCCCACACCTCTGCCCTCTTCCTCCTCTTCCTGTTACCCAACTTGAGTCTTTATTAACCCTTCGTGCAGAAAGATCTGAAGGGCTAGAAATAAACCAGGGCTCACTCAGATTCCCTAAAATAATGGTCAGATGGGTGACACTGGTGCCAGATGAGAACATTTGAGCCCTTTATGTTCCTGCTTTGTTGCTGCTCTGCACAGCTCATCTCTTGGACGAAGCTGAGTAGAAAACCACAGCTATGGGGACACAAAATCAGAGGGAGGAAGGACTCTGAACTTCACCATCACTTCAAATAAGTCAGTGATTCTTAGATAATAAACTATCTAAATGAGTGACTCCTAAATCCCACAAGCGAGATTTGAAAGAAGGGGATTTAAACTAGCAAGGCTGGTGAGACTAACCAGTGCTCTAAACCCATAGGCCAAAACAGGTGCCTACTCACTTAGAAAATTCATGCACAATTTTTAAAAGGGACAGATAGTTCGTAGACTAGGCTGCCAGGTTAAAGCCATGCCCTTTCTTCTTCTGCAGTTGGCACATTTCATTATGTGCCCAAATTGCAGTCTGATGCCAACTCTCTGTGTCCTCAGCATCTCGTGCCTATTTTAAACAAGTTACTTTTAATTGTATTTAAAGCTACCGCTGAAATATTTACAAGTTGTGTTCGATATGTACAGGATTACTACAGGGAGAAGTTAACAATGAGACACCAGCATCAAAATTCAGCTCCAGCAATCCAGAAAAGGGCAGCCTGCAGCTCCTGTGGTCCTGAGCTGGGCATCACTGCCAGGGGCAGCCACGAACTCAGTCAGGATCCTTGCCTTCCTCCCATGGGTTTCAGATCAATCAACCACTTAAATACACACTGACTGTGGTGCATGAGCAGCTTCTGCCTCCCAAAATGTTCTTGCAATGGGCCTAGCATTTGGGACAGCCTTAAACCCCAGAAAAGGGCTGGTGAAGCCCAGGTGGGGCTCAGGGATGCAGCTTCCTTCCCTGCTTGGGTCCACCAAGGGGCTCAAGATCCCACAAATCTGCTGAGCCTGTGGGCCTGGCTCCATGTTGTGATGTTGAGGGCCATAGAGACCAGGAGCTGCCTGCTGGGGGTGAATGAATTTGGGTGGGAAACAGGTGGGACCCAACAGGTCTCCCTGCATCCCTTTGTTCCCATTTCCCAGATGCTGATACCGAGCAGTTTGTTCTGCCCTCAACGCTGCAGCTGAACTTGTTCCAAAAAAAAAAAAAAACCTCAAAGGGAAAAAAATAATTTGTTTGGGTTTCCTTCTTCCCTTTTCATCTTCTTCCTGCTGCTATTCATTTAGCATGAAATAACCTTCCAAATCAATCCGGAAGAGATCATTTGAAACTGTTGATGTTTCCCATTGCTAATTGCTGGTTTGAAATCCCATTCAAATCGCCCTGCACACACAGTCCAGTGTTCCTAAGTTAAGTGCCCACCAGGTATTTTTCCCAATGGGCTTTTATTTCCCTGCAAAAAACCCCCACAAACAACCAGTCCTGGATTGCTGGTTGGATTTAATGGGACAATAGCATCTCCATAGTACATCTTGTTTCCGAAGCAGAGCAGTGTTTTGGCAGGAACCGACCTCTGCTGAGTTTCACAGGCCTGGCAGCATGTTTTGGTACTGGCAGAGCCAGAAATGAAGCAGTTAATTGCCCTACTGGGAAGGAGGAAATTTCTTGTAAAAATCCAGAATCTGGTTGAACAATGTGGCCTTTTATTTTTCAGCCTTGGAATCAAGCCTGGCTGCCCTTGTAAACAAAGAAAGGAAAGAATCACTGAACCAACCCAACACATAAAAACTGACCACGTCTGTCTTTGAAGTTCCCTTTATGTTGTTTGGAAAACTTGGGATTATAGAGGTTTTTTCTTTCTTTTNGTGGCCAGAGCACGTGGCTTAGGATTGCAAGCAAAGCAACAGGTTTCTGATTTTTTTTTTTTTTTCAAGAAAAAGAGGGATGGAAGTTAAGGGAAACTTTTTCTTAAACAGAGCAGAAGTCATTAATTAAGTATCCCATTCATCCCGAGGCACCGGCTCATCAATCAGATTTCTTATTAGCATTCTGATGACCCGCCTGACCCCCTGTCTCTGCACTGTCTGCATGACGACACCGAAAAGCAGACCACACACCGAACGGAGGAGGATTATTCGACACTTTTCCTTGCTCCGGGGCGGGGGGACGGAGCTGGGAAGAGGAACGATGACGGAGGTTGTTGTTTTGGGTTGAGGCGAGTCAATAAGTGGCTCCCGGGCAAACAGCCCTGAGGGCCTGGGAGGGTGACTTAAGAGGTGTCTGCTGAGTGCACAGGGCTGCTTCGGGGCTGGGACCTATGGCTTGGTGCTATCGCAGGGTGTTTCTGCTCCCACCATGGTCACAGGGGGCTTAAATCCAGAGGGAAGAACAGGATTTTAGCACAGTGACCACTGCGCTCTTACTCTCAGGTAACCCCTGTCAGAAAATGCTTGGGTCCTGAAGCTGTGCTGGTGGCTTCGGGCTCCCTAAGTAGGCTGTGTCCTCAAGGCAGGTAAGGGTCCCACATTACCAGTCCTCCAGCTTTTCTCCTTCCAGGTTATCCCAATTACAAGCACTTAGCTGATTAAACCTTTACACAACTGCTTTTGGGCAAGGTTTTATGTTAAAAAAAAGAGGACAGTGACAGCAGCAAGATGTGAGGTGTGCACATCTTGAGAGAAAATCCAACTGCAGCAGCCCCTTGCTCAAAATGGGAATTTACACATGCACACATATGCTCAGAGCATGCAGCCAAGGGTTGAAGGAGTGTTGATTTAGATGAGATCTAAGAAAGAAGTTCTTTACAATGAGGGTATAGAGACACAAGTTGCCCAGAGAGGCGGTGGATGCTCCATCCCTGGAAACATTCAAGGCCAGGATGGGGCTCTGAGCAACCTGATCTAGTTGAAGGTGTCCCTGCTCATTGTAAGGGATTGGACTAGGTGGCCTTTAATGGTCTCTTCCAACCCAAAGTATTCCAAGATTCTATGATTCTGTGATTCCATGATGGCCCTGACCAGGGAAAGCCGTGGCCAGTGGAGGAAGGCAGCAGTGGCAGTGTGAATGATGTGCCCATGTGACTGGCACAGGAATGGAACCAGGAATATGGCACTGCTCTTAGCGCTACTTGTTACCAAGAGTTAGCTGAGATTTCTAAATGAGATTCTTTTTACCAAGTGTTCTCAAAGTAAAACATTTTGACTATTTATTTTTAAGCTGGGGGTGCTGTTTTCCTCCAAGATTCTTTTCTGTTTTTCTTTCTCTTTTTCAAAAGCAAAAATACAGTAATGTGCTTGTGATGTGCGGTGGATGGAGGAAAGGAAAACTGGAAAATGTGAATGAAATTCCAAAGTTTCTAAAGTATAGTTGGCTTGAACCTGACCAAATGTCACATATTCTCCTTTAAGTCTCACTGCCCTGGAGAGTTACCACCACAGATCATCTCTGGCCTTAGGCAGTATTCCCTGAGTCATGCTAAAACTGGTAGGGATTAGGCACCTTTAGGAGTCTGAGCCTCAAGGTTTAGCCTAACAAGAAAAGTCCCTCTGGGCAGCAAATTGCATCTTCTCTCCAACTAAAGCCCCAATGTATGAAACATCTTTGTCTTTGGGGCTCGTCCTCAAGGCAGAGGGTTGCTGTCACAACTAAAGGGAACACAAAGGTCCTTCCTGGAGTTGCAAAGATGTACATCAGTCTTTGCTGATGGAGGAGGAGATGGAGAGGATGAAAGTGGAAGTGGGCAGAAGTTTCATCTGTCATGTTAAATACCAAAGCAGCACTGGGAGCAGATATTCAAACCCAGGGCTTCACAACCCAGGCAGGTGCCTTTGGCACAAAGCTACAGGAATTCTTCAGCTTTCTGTCCCAATGGATCCTCAATTATTGGACACCAGTGTGAGGGGTGTAAGTCAACTTCTTCTGCACTGTGTTTTGAAATTAGCATTTTGTTGTAGTTTAACCCCAGCCAGCAGCTCAGCCCCACACAGCCATGCACTCATTCTCCCCGCCCCCACAGCAGCACGGGGAAGAGAATGGGAAGGGTAGAAGTGAGAAATAATGACAGTTTACCTGGCAAAGGGAAAGCTGCGCACACAAGTAGAGCAAAACAAGGAATTAATTCCCCACTTCCTATGGGCAGGCAAGTGTTCAGCCATCCCCAGGGGAAAGCAAGTAATGGTGACTTGGAAACTTTCTTAAACATCACTCTGAACATCCCAGGCAGCCTCTGTGGCCACAAGCGCCCAACTGTGACTGATATTAGAGATGTATAACCATCCCCTCCTTGGCAAGTAACTGTGGACAAGGGCCAGCAGGATCAACTGGGGCAAGGAATAGGGCAAAACAGGTATCAGACTATCAGTAAAAGTGGCTGGAAACCAGTTCCCTGGGCTACCAACACAGACATATCTTCCATGTGCTCAGAAAGGGATCTGTGTATCCCAGACACTTAAAAAAAGGCCATGTTTTTTTCTTGGTGATGGGAAGAGTGCCTTGACAGACAGCTCTTAATGATGGTGCCTGACCCAGGGCGTCCTCCCAAAGCTGCTTGTGGTCTCAGAGCCCTGAAAAATGATACCCTGTTGGGTTATGGCTGGACCTCTCTACGCAGCCCTTCCTGTCTTGGAGCGAATCATGGATGGTGAGTATCAGACTGTGAGGCTCATGTCCAGACCTCCATCAAGTTGATCACTGGTGTGCATTCTGCAGCTGGGAAACACAGAAAGGAATTAAACCCATCACTTCCCAAAATGTTAAGGGGGAGGTTTAGATATTGACAATGAAGTCTAGTTTCCATGGCCCTTGTTAACCAAAGCAAACCAAATCTAGTTCCTCCCTGAAGTATCAGGTGGGGAGAGTCTTCTATGTGGAAGATCAAAAAATGCACAGAATTTTGAGGAAGAAGGCTCAAACCCCCTCCATCTCCCTCTGGTGCAGCAAACAAGGAGGTGAGTTCAGCTGGGTACCAGTTTGGCAGCTGCTGCTCTGGTGCTGGACCATCTTACATGGCAATCAGGTATTGTTTGCAAAGATGGCATAAATTAAATTCCATGGAAAAAAATTAAACTGGATCTCTAGTGCCAGCAGCTCCTCTTATCACTTTGAAGCCTGTTCGCATTCCCTGGCAGATAATCACCATGACTAACATTTATCTGACACAGCCAATTTTGCCACCAAAATCTGTTTTCTGACCTCAGCTGACTATTCACAGATGTGACAGCTCCCCCCACCATAGCATGCTAACAAAGCTCTCCTAGAAAACAGATGGGTTTTGTGGGCACTACAAAATCAAAATAAGATGTAATGAGCGCCCCAGAGAGCTGGATGGGGGGCTGAGTGCCTTTTGTTTCTCTGTTTAGTGGTAGTTTCCTTCATCTGGTTTGTTTATTCTGCTGTTGTCTGTTTTATCTTCGGATACAGGAAGACTTTGTGCTGTTTGATGGCCACGCTGGAGAATGAGCTGCCTGCCATACTTTTAATGCCAACTTGACTTCTGGGCTTCCTTCCTCTGTGATTTTCTCTATTTCCAAGAGGTCTGTAAGGTAGAAAAAGCTGGTACAAGAGTTTGGCAACGCAGTGAAGGGGCCTGGGAATTCGATCAGGGTTCAGGTGAACCTGTCAAGATTGAAAAAGGACAGGTTTATCTTGTAGCAGCAATTTGGGCTGTTCATGATGCTGGCTACAGACAGTGGTGGGAGCTGGGTGAAATAGGAAAAAAAGGAAGGACCACGACAGATGTGCACAGGTCTGTGGCTCATTAGCAGATTTCTAATCTAACAAGATACTGCTGCCCTGACCAATTTCCTTTGAAACTGACCCAAGTTTCCACAGATCTCCACTCAAGTCATGTGCTCTATAAACCCCCAGTTTGTCCTCTGGGACACAGACTGGGCAGGATCACAAGGAGCCCTTGCTGGACAGATACGGGAACATTTTACCCACAAGCAGGTTTTAAGCACCTGATAGTTAAGTTGTCTTTCTCAAGAACCAAATTCTTCAAGCGAATCTGCCCACCCCTTCCAAAATTCTGTTAACAGTTTTTTTCTTTGAATCCTTCTGCCCACTTTCTCCTTCTGATTCTTCTTCCATGAAGCCCATACCATCCCATGAACCAAAATCACGCTTCTAAGGAAAACCACCTTTAAATAGTGCATCTAGGCCATGTGTAAACTCTGCAGTGGTCCAGACCTAGTGGTCCCCACCCAAAGATCAGAGATGAAGGCTCCAGACTGCACAGATGGCTCAAAGATGGGATCTTGCACAAAGAATATCACCAGATGTACTCCAAACAGGTCTACATAACTTCCTCTGGGCAAAATTGAGTGCACAGTGTTTATATTTCCATACCTTCATGTCTGGCTGTTTGTGAGGGTGTCAGGCTCAGATCTGGCTTGAGTCATTGGCAAAAGTGCCCACCCTGTCTGTGTCTGAGGATGTAGTCTGAATCCTCTCATCCCTCAGGGCTTTCCAGTGGATTATGTTCTTCCTCCTTGTGATGCCGCCAGAAGGCTGAATTTTGTCGACATTGGTGAGTCTCCCCATCCAAGCTGAATGACTGCTCCATATTCCCATTCAGATCCTTCTTAAAAATCCCTTTCATAGGCCCACAAAAAATAATCAAAAGTTGTTTGGAAGATAATTTCCTCACTTTCATTTTCCTGAGCATCCAGCCATATGAACAAGGCTTACTACATCTGGCAACTATTTGTTGTAGTGTCTGTACATTCTTGGCATGAGGCTAATTATGGATATTTAGATATATTAATAGACATGCTAAGCCTAAAAATGGGAGTAGGAGGGATTAGATGACTTGGAGATTTTGGAGAGAGAGATGCTCTGTGTTTTTTCCCTTTCCAACTTTGGTCCCAGTCCAAATGGATGAATAATAATATGAATAATGGATGAATGAACTGCAATGAATAATAGCAGTTACTGGATGGGAGTTTCCCCCTCAAAAAGGAGAGTGGTGACCTCTGAGTTTCTAAAAACCATTTTCAGGACATTTTGGGCAACTTCCTGCATTGGTTTGACACTTGTAGCTCCAATGGATGCTGGGACAAGTTGGCAGGTGCCCTGAGTTCTTCAGATCTGGCTGAGACTACTTTGATTAGGTTGATTATGGGGGCCTTTTCAAGGTCAGCAGGAAAACAAGGTCAGCAGCATCACTGAAATAGGGCAGGGAAATTACTCTGGAGCTACCTGTTTCTCCCCATGAATAAGAGATTAGGGCTGCGATCGCGTCCTATTTGATAGCCACAGTCAATGGCTTTTGGGTATTTCTTGTTTGGTTGTCAGTGTCTGTATTTGGCAATCTGGTGGGCAGCGTCTCACGGTCCTTATCGAGGTCCTTGCTGAGCTGGATCACAGCTGTGGCGATGGCGGTGCCCATCCAGGCTGGCACAGCCGGGCTCCTCCTGTGGCTCCATACTGGGGGAACACTGAGACCCTTGCCCAGGTCACCCGAGGGAGGGCGGGCAGCAAACAAACCCTCCATCCTCCAGCTGGGAACCCCTGAGAGCACGGGAAGGAAGAGGAGAGAATTAACACACGAAGAGGGCAAAGCTTGACTCTGGTGATGGAGGCCCAAGCCCTGGAGAATGGTGCTGCCAGACCGCACCTTGCATGGACCCCGCAGCCCCCACACGCCTGGCGCTCCGGACACGCTAAGCGGGAGCCGCACGTTCCCACCGCCGGGCGCGCCGCGATATGACGGCGTGCCAAAGGATCTTTGGGAGCTCGGGGGGGGGAATATCCTGGCATAGAATTTAAAATGTGCTCTAACCTTTTCTGCAAACTGAAAGCAAGAAAAATGCTCATAAAACTAGTCTTTGTGCACAGAAAGAAGTCCGTTTTTATACTGTTGCTAAGTTCCTTATTGTTTTCTGGCTGTTTTTTGTGTTTCTGTGGCAGCCTTTTCTGTGGGCCTCTTTCAGTGACTTAGCTATATTGGCCTGCAGATAATTAGATCAGTGCTATCATTTTCACTGTCCTTTTTCCTCTGGAGCTATTTGCATGATAATGGCAGTTTGTTCGACTCTCTCCCTCCGTCTCCCTCTCTCTTTTAACCAGACACCATTTCTAAACATGAAATAATTCAGGGAACAATCTGTGAGTGGTTCTGTTAAGAAAAGACTGAAAACATCTGGTTAAGAAAACATTTCTGGTAACCAAGAATCCAGTATTTATGTCAGCTATAGCTTTAAAAAAGAGGTATTTTCTTAGCAGCATTTTTAGTCTGTATTTTAGTCTATATACAGTATTGGCTGTATGCAAACTCCTAACCACAGTATACTCCCACTCTGGGTATATATGTCTTTATTATACGTTTATCTAGACAATTTATAGACAAATAAAGTATTAGGATCTAAACTCTTAATGAAACCTGTGACAGGTATCATTTAAAAGGCAGCTGTGCCCCACAAACTGTTTTTGAACCCCTCTTGCTGTGAACAAAGTCTTTCGTTCTGCAAGATATGCCCAAATCTAAGCAGGAGAGCAAACCCATTGAAACCCAGAGCTTGGCCTGGGTGACTGACACTGGTGTTGTGGTGATTTGGGGTCTGGGGCTTCCCATGGGAGAATGTATCGTGGCCAAGGGTGGGCCAAGGAAGCTCTTTGTGCAGGAGCAGAGTCTCCTGCCATGCCCAGAGTCTCCTCCCATGCAGACCAGTGGCCATCTCAGCCTCCAGGCTGTGCCGCACCACTGAGAAGATTATTTTTGCTGTAAGAAAGGGGTCGTGGGACCAATTCCTGCTCCTGACGAGATTAAACTCCCTGCAGACATACCTCAGCAAGGGAGAAAATAAATAGTGAAAAAAACCCCAGAGAGTTAATAAAATTGGTTCTGGTGTCTGAAGACCATGAAATTCACTTGGGATTTTGATTTCCCTACGGCAGCTCAGGCAAAGAACATCAGCTGTCCTACACCCGATAATTTTTCATATGGATTTTCATGTCACCCTGGCAAAAACATACTCCTGGTCTGGCTCCAGATCATGGAGGGCTCCTCAGAGCAGCCCAGTGCTGCAGTGGATGGGTGGCAAGGCTGGGAGTAGAAAATCATATTCGCCTGTTAAGCTTATTAAAGATGATTTGAAATTTCCTGATAGGCAATTTTTGATAGACAAAACTGGACACAGTTTTGATAGCTTTTGTAAATCAAAAATAAAGCAATTAAAATTTCCACAATTGTCTTTCTTTTTATGAGAAAAAATTCTCGTAAAAAAATGGGGTTTAACCAGTTTTAATTTATTTTAATTAGTTAATTAATTAATTTATTTAAATACTGGTACATGTTGCTGAACAATATTTTTACAAATGAATTTGTGCTGCAAATATCTCATAACAATTGTAACACATCAGAAAAAAATTCCCTTTAGGTAAATATCTGTGAGGATTGGGCTCTATTGTTGTCTGCCATGGGTCACACAGAATCACAGAATGGTTTGGGTTGGAAGGGACCTTAAAGGTCTAATTCCAAACCCCTGCCATGGGCAGGGACACCTTGCACTAGACCAGACTGCTCAGAGCCCCATCCAGCCTGGCCTTGAACATTTCCAGGGTTGGGATATCCACAGCCTCTCTGAGCAACCTATTCCAGAGCCTCACCACCCTCACAGTAAAGAATTTCTTTCTCATATCGAACCTAAACCTACCCTCTTTCAGTTTAAAGCCATTCCCTCTTGTCCAGTCACTCCATGCACTTGTGAAAAGTCCCTCTCCACCTCTCTTGTAGCCTCTCTAGGTACTGGAAGGTGCTGTAAGGTTTCCCCAGAGCCTTCTCCTCTCCAGGCTGATCCACAGCTGAGCTGCACCAGGTTTGTTTGAGAGACATAAAGAAGTAAGAAAAGTTACGATGGCACTGCCGTGGTCAGAGGTACCTGAAAATCACCTCCAAGTCAGAGAGGAGTCACCTCCAAGTCAGCATGGCTGAAGCATCATTTGAGAGCTGCCCAGAGTGGGAGAGAGTGCTGATCCCAGGCCCTGGGAGAGCTGGAAGGGCAAGCAGAGTTCAGTTCATAGCTACATGGAGGAAAGATGCCATGAATCAGATGAACATTTTGGCATGGGATTTCCTGCTCAGGAAAATTGGATATTCACAGATGAGGGCAGAGACAGGGACTGGCTTACCAGACTCACGGGAATTGTTGATGCTCAGCAATTCTGAAAATTAAATCCATCAACCAGAGTTATTCATCACTTAATGAAATTCAGCGGAAATGGCTTCACTGGGAATTGGACCAGGTCCTTACTCCAGAGCATAAGTAGTGACAGAGAAGGCTTCTTTCTGAAACACTGTTGACAAGCTGTGTGTGACCGTGACCACACCACAGATGGCACCCGGCCCTCGTGTGCTCTCCCCTGTGTTGCGGATGGTGCATGGCCAGACATCTGAGAAACACTGAACACCTTTGGTTTCGGTGGCCATTTTGAGATACGTGAAGGATGTTTTCCAGCATTTTAAAATCCTCACTATTTGCATCAGGTAAGGTTTGAGGAGCTCTTGTCCTCCCCCAAAGCCGTGTAGCCCCTGCACAAAGCCATGTAGCATCTCAAAGCCTGTCAGGAACGAGGAGATCAAACAAACTGGTTCCTGCCAAGCAAAAAAACATCAGAGGGAAGGTAGTTTGCAGCGAACAAGGCAGTGCTTGACACTTACTTGCTGTTTGATCGCAATTCACATTTCTTCCAAGCAGCACCCTCCACTACTAGAGAAATAAAGGAAGGAGTTTGATCCCAACCCCCACACATTTACCTTCAGAAATGTCTCCGAGTGAAGATAAAACCCTGAAAATTTCAAGGAATACACAAGAACTGAGGAAAAAAAAAAAGAAAAAAATTTTCTCAATAGTATGAAAAGTGGTTTCTTTTCTTATTATTTTTATGTATTTGTAAATGTTTCCTCATTGTATATTTCTACCAGTAGCCAAGTGCTGGATTTTGAGCAGGACTTAATGAAACAAAATTACAATTTTGACCCCCAAAACTGTTCCCTGAAGATGCATGCAAGTGGTGTTTTTCACACAGCTCTTGCAGTGGTGAGGCACAAGAGGTGCCTTATCAGCTTACCAAATGCAGTATTTTTTTGGCAGACAAGTTCATGTTTTTGCAATTCTTGTGGGATTTTGATATACTCCAGGTAACTTATAATCAAACTTTAAATAATTATGGACAATTTAGGTGGAAGACTGACATATTTCAGTTAATTTCAGCATTCTTCCTGAATGCTCCATTTTTTCAGAGTATGAAAAAATATTAAACCCACTGAAGGTAGCTTCAGCAAAGAGCTGAAAACCTGCTGCCATCACCTTATATATTATATACAAGATTTGAACAAAAGTCACAATAGTATGAAGAAGATGAGGGTTTCTCCAATCAGGAAGTTTATGTAAGGAAAAAATAGCTACAATGTGAAATGTGAAAGCAACAAAAGTTTTTTAAGCTGGTGCTGAGGTTTCTTTTCAGATGAGCTGCCCCAGGAATTAGATTTGGACATGGTCCCTTCCCCACTGCACGCTTCTTCTGATCTTCTTGTCCTTAAGCTTCCAGTCTACCTTCACATAGACAGATTCTCTTCACAGTATTTCACATATAAAGTACAGAACACAGCTGAGGAACAGCATTTTAAACTGTCCAGATGAAGGAGAGTGAGATGGCTGTGATGGAAGAGCTGATTCACTGCTCCAGGTTTACACTGGAGTAACCTCACTGAAATAAGGAATTCCACTCCTCTAAAACCAAGAGTTGGGTCAGGCTCAGCTGAATGATGGACTTCTGTATTAATTCAGAAGATTAAATGTCATCCCCCATGTGTGCCTGTTTTTCAGCTGAGTCCTGCACACCTCACATGGGCAAAACAAGCACTGCCTTATGAGCAACGTGATCCCAGAACTGGACACTGAAGGACTGGACTGCATAGCACACCAGAATTTCAGAAAGTATTGGCAAACTGGAAATAAAGTATCTCCCTAATGACTTTATGAACTCCGCTCCAGTGGAAACTTTGCCTATATAAAGTTGATGGGATGAGGGATCTTACATACGAATACTAAATCTGCATTAAGGGGACTAAATTTGGCTTAAGTTGAATATGCCTTTCATCTCTCCTGACTTTATTGAGTATTTTATTGCAATTCTTCTTTCTTTATTAGTGGGAAAGCAAACTGGTATGTTTTAAAATTGTTCCCACTGTTGTGAGTATAAACTTCCTGAAGATTTTAGCCTGTTTGCAAGAGATTGAGTAAAATAAAGATTTTTTTTTTTTTTTAGGTCAACATTTTCTTCTGGCAGACTGAGCCTGAAGTGCACTTTATTTCCCTTTAATTTAACAGCTCCAGCAGCTTTTCCAGTTAAATCGACTGTTCATTATTGAGCCCATTTATGAAGGGCTGTGCAGTGCAGTTTAATGAATCCCTGGCACAAAGCTCCCTTTCAGTGTAGGGAAAGAATAGCAGCCTATTTAGGTCCTGTAGGGCTGTATGTCAAAGGCTGCCTATAATACTTGTCAGGGAAGGGCAGAAATTCCCACTGATATAAGAATGTGCAAGAAATCAACTTTCACAACCAACTCGCCGATTAAGACGCGATCAGGAAATGAGTCTGTGGGTTGGGAGCGGTGACACCTGTTTGGGCAGCCAGATTTTCCCATAACTCGATAACCATATGGGCCATACAACCAGGAAGGGAAAAAACAAGACCTCCCTCCCCTGTCACAGAGATTTTCTTACTTTCACGCTGCCTTCCTGATGCCACGATGAAAGGGAAACGGGTGCCGTGAGTTGTGAGGGCTGGGCTCAGTGCTGGATTTGGTTTGCCTTCCCTAGGAGATGGTTTTGCTAGTGATCATAAAATCATGGAACATTTTGGGTTGGAAGGGACTGTAAAGATCATCTGGTTCCAACCTCCCTGCAGTCAGCAGAGGCATCTTCAACTAGACCAGCTTGCTCAAAGCCTCATCCAACCTGGCCTTGAACACTTCCAGGGATGGGGAATCAACCACCTCTCTGGGCAACTCGTGCCAGTGTTTCACCACTCTCATCATAAAACATTTCTTCCTTATATCAGCCCAAATCTACTTCCTTTTAGTGAAGAGGCACAGCACGTGAGATGCTTCCTTCAGGCTGAATCCCAGTCGGATCCTGCCCCTGCGTGGCAGAGGATTTACCCTGGGGGTGGACACTGAGATGGGTGGCCCCATGAACATCAGGAGGGCACACAGAGCTTCTGCAATTGGCTCCAGTGAGGAGCTGCTCCACAAAGTGCTGGCACTGTGATGCGGCCCTCGATCATGCAAGGCTTCCTTTCTCGTGGAAACTGCTCTCTCCTTTCTGTCCAGCTTGGTCTGCAAGGATAGCAGATTGTTCTTCTTGTGAAGGGCTTATTCGTGTGGGCATGAGCTCACTCTATGGCCAGAACAAAGCATTAGTGATCAGGGCATGCCCCTACTCCCCTTGATTCTCAGGGTGACTGTGCCCTGCTTCTCTAAAAGCCAAGCTTGATGCCAAGGGCATCGCTCTCAGAAGCCTTGGTTTAACCCCCAGAGCTGGTTGAGATGCTGCTCCCTATAACAAGCAAGAAAATGAACAAAACCAGATAAATTTCCTACACAAAAGGGGCAAGAAAACAGCATTAGAACCCCTGGTGCCCCTTAGTGAGCACCAAGTGCTCTCCTGTGGAATGAAGGTTTGGGGTGGTGGAAGCAATTCTGAAGCTACTTCACTCACCTGTCTGTTGGGGGTAAAGTGGAGGGAAAAGGACATCTGGTTCAAAATTTTGCCTGGGGTTGGGGCTATTTTGTAGGTCTAATCCCAGCATTTCCTGGACATTAGACCCTGCTAGTGAGCTGAGGTGGATAGCTGGGCCTGACAGTCACCACGAGCGGGCTGAGCATCAGCATCCTTAAAGAGCACAGGCAGAAGACAAGCAGGCTCACACAGCTGCTGGAAAAGAGAGATGTTTTGCAGGAATAACCAAACTGCTATTTCCTTGAAAAAAAAAAATTAAGTTTCTTTACAAGTTGTTGACATCATGTGGATTAGCAAATTTCCCTCCAGGCATTGCCCAACTTGGGGTAATCAGCTCTGCCTGAGAGAACAAGGAGAATAAGCATGTTTAATGCAATTATGAAGGCTTTCTAAATCTCCAGATCTGGTTGAGAATATGTAAATTCGGCTGCTTAGCAAACTTTCCTTTGCATGCCTGACAATTGTTTTAATACTCTCCAAGTTTTAGGAGGTAATAAAGTCTCCCGCTAAACCGTAGCTGAGCTCTCAAAGCTGTTTAATTGAATGAATTCAGCCTTACAGAAGAGAAGCTGGGCCTTTCAGCTCTTTTTTATCTGAGCCACCGGATATTTAGCCACTCTGCATATAATACCACCCAGACTCATTAACAAACCCTTTAGACAGGCTACAGAACATTGCTGCTACGATGCTGAAGCGGATACTAATTTGAGGACAACTTCGTTGCCGCTCTATTTGAATAATTTCGTGTTGCTCAGACAAGAAACAGTCCCAGACTGTCTGCACATGCCGTGAAGGATAGTGACCCCCGTTTTCTAGACCCATGTGCAGTTCAAAGTGGCCTCACAGGGGATGCAAAACTATCTAGTGGAGCAGACAGGGAATATATATGTTGTTCTTTACATTTCCCCATCAATAAGGGAGCTTGGAGCAGGCTGTGAAGCTTGACAGAGCTTGACAGGGCCTGAGGGTAACAGCTCGGGTCACTAATCCCTGCCAGTTGTATTCGAGCTAAGTAGTTTAAATCCACCTTCTATGTAGACATACTCATTCTGACACGGAGAGATACATAAACTTCCCATAGCCCTCTGCCTACCAGGGTTTTTTTGCTTCAATTACACAGTTGCACTCAGAGCAAGTCCCCAAATAACAGACTCTGGGGGACTCCAGCTGAGCAAGTTTTGCAAAAGAGAGCCGGTCCAGATGTGCCGGCACCAGAGCAAAGGCTGTGCCTGGGACTGTGAGGTTCTGCCTGCCGCTGGGACCCTGCTGAGACCTGCTGAGGTGCTGGTGAGAGATCAAGAAAATCAGCATTCTTGTTTTGTAGAGGATATTGAGCCTTCTTTTCCTCTCATGAAATATGTGCTTTCTCCTCTTTTCTCCTTGCAATACTTGCTTGGCATTCAACAAGTGTTTCAAATCACAGTGAGGTGAATTTGGCTGGTTTTTCCATTTTACCACTAATTACAGTCCTAGGAGCCTGTCTCGCTTTGCTTCTTCAGAGTTTTGCTTTCTGTTTTTTCCTTCCAAGACAAAACTGCTGCATTTCTAGTGAATTGATGCAGACCATGAAAACCCACCTTATTTCATCCCAAATCAGATATGGATCTTCATTCAAATTTGGACATATAAAATCAGTGAACATAACTGGAGCTGGGTTAAGGGTTGCTCTGCATCAATGTAAGAGTTTTCTGAAGGCAAATTAAAATACCTTCTCTCCATAAAAAAATCAAGACAATTCCTTCAGTAGCCAACTTCCGTTGCCAGTACTTTAAGTAGTCACTTCACTAATTTTTCTACCTTCCACTTTGGAAGATTTATACTGCTGCTTCACTAAATCCGTGCAACACCATAGGCAAAGTGATCTAGTGGAAGGTGTCCCTGGCCACTGCAGGGGAGCTGGAATAGATGATCTTTAATGTCCCTTCCAATCCAAACCTTTCCATGATTCTGTGACTTTAACTCCGTGCACCCCAGTCATTTGAAATCTCTACTGGATCAGAGCTCTGGATTTTCTTAGGACTTGACTAGACAGAGAATATGCCGTGTAATGTGCATAGCAATGAGCTTGGAAAAAAGCATCCTTTACAAATCAGTTTAAGTGTGTGTATCCTGGCGGCTGTCAGAGCAAGAGCATGTCCCCGTGCCCTTGCACCCAGAGCCGTGCAAGCGCCGGGGCCGACCCCAGACAGAGAAACATGTTTTCTGCCAGCTGAGCAACTGCAGGAGGAGGAGACAAGTCTGATGGGGTCTGGAGGATGCTGTGCACCTGCTCCGGGGTGACTGTGTGTGTTTGGTCAGGGGATGCCTGTGCAGCTGTCCCGGGGTGCGTGTGCACACCTGTCCCGCGGGGCTGCCTGTCTGTCCCAGGGGGATGTGTCCAGGTCCCGGGCATGATGCTCGTCCCGCCCCGCCGCCGCCGATATTCCCGCCCGGGTCGGTGGGTGGGTGGGTGCAGCCAGCCCGGCCCCCGGGCTCCCGGCAGGGAGGCGGGGAGGGTCGGGGCCAGCCCCGCTCTGATCCCTCCTCCTCCTCCTTCCCCGCCCGCCGC
>VZTI01004016.1:500413-527118 GCA_013397865.1 Struthidea cinerea | reverse complement strand
TTCTCTGTACTTTCAGGGGTTGTCTAGCTGTAGGAGCTTCGAACCAGAGGGCATTATGGTCCTCTTGGTTCTGCTGATGATGGCGCACTGCAACAGTGAAGCTTGTGTCAGTTGCTCAAACATTGTGGCCCTGAAGGTCAGCAAGAGCATCCTGCCCCAAGAGAGCAGGATCTCGTCTTGGCTCTGAAGCTGGGGCTCCCCAGAAAAAAAAATGCCAAAGGAACATGTGCTTGATTTCAGGCATTGCCAGAGGTGTCCTGAGCCAAGAAATTGCAGCCTGGGGGAAGTTAAGCTAAGCCATGCCTGTCTGTATTCATCACCATGAGGACCACACCACCCAACAGTGTCTCTGCCATGCTGCCACTTGGAAAATGGCATTGTCTGTCTCACAAGTAGATGTATGGTGGGATGAAACTGGGGGAATGCTGGGAGATAAATAGCTCAGTCCCCAGCTTGTGTTGTGTCCCTGCAGACCACCCTGGAGCAGCGGGACAATGCACAGAGGGTGCCTGCCCAGATTTCCCTGTTGAAGCATGTGGAAGCATGGCAGTGTGGTGTGGCCACAGCTTAGTCAGCAGTGGCTAACACTTGTGTGCACACTGCTGGTGCAACAGGGGCTGCAAATCAGCTAATGCAGGATCTGCAGAAACCACAATAAGTGCCAGGCGTGAACATGCCACAGCTGCATTGGTCCAGCCCTTTGCCTGCCCCAGGCCCTTGGGTAGGTGTAAAGGATGGCTCTGCATCCTTTGTCCCTTACAGCTTCTCCCAAGGCAAGGTCTGGCCTGGCACAGGGAAGCACAAACCTTTTGTTCAGAGACAGACTCTGAGATACAAACTTGCAGGAAATTAGGAACCTGTATGCACTTCCGAATCCAAATTCCCAGGGTGTAGCCTGAACCAAACAATAACTAGAACCTACTCTAATTTGTCCCAAAAGTTAGAGTTCCAATTCTGAGCAGCTCAGATATTGTTGCTGAGCTACTCCTGCAGGTTGAGGTGACATGGATCTAGCTTGCCTGAGTTTCTGAGTGATGTGTCTGCGACGTGACATTTTGCCCTGGCCTGCTTTCTGTCTTGTAAAGACTATTCTCAGTTCCCTCCTCTTTCTCTCCCCCTCATCTTTTTTAACTTATCACTAGCAGGTTTTATACATTTTAAATCTTTATACATAAGAATTTAAAAAAAATATATATTTCTAGGCTGACAGTCTCTCATTGAATCTGTCATCTCCTATTGCTCTGTGTGATATGATGGACCCTGATATGGATATGATGTTCTATGACACAACACATGACACCAGTTACCAACACTGCACCTCATTAGAGGAAACTGTAAAGGCATAAATCAGGGGTGAGTCCCTCCTATTAATCTCTTCTTCCTTTTACTACTATCGTTACGTGTTCATGTGGTTGTTTCAGATTTTCCCCCTTGGACAGTCTCATAATTGTTTCTGAGCGCAGATAAGGAACAAAAAGGGAGAAAACACCCCTGAAAGGTTAAAACCCATCACAATCTTTTCTCTGTAAACATAGAAATAATATCTTTTGAAACAGTCCTACTTAATCCCTTCTTAATATCTAGAAGGAAAATAAGAATTTGTATATCCCTGACAGCATATCCTGGATTTAATTATTTCCTGACCACAAAATGGGTTGTTCAGAATTACTGTTCGCGAGACAGGAAAAAAAATTACCATGAAAGGTGCTGGGTTCACCTTTAGCCACAGTTTGGCAAAAAAAATTGACCATTCCCAGATCACATTAATGTTTTCTGTCAAAATCTGCTGGAGAGAAAAAATGCAAATGCTGATGCAGGAAAGAAAGATTATTGTTACTATTCCTTCTAGTTTCTCCCCTGTGCTTGATAAATGACACCTCTGATTTTTTCTGTCTAATTTTGCCTAACAAATATCGTCAGAACAAACCTGCATCGTTTTTGTTCAAAGCTGTGTGTGAAAAGAAATCGGGGCTAGTTTCTCCTCTGTTTGTGTGGAGCTCACATGTTCCAAGGACAGGAAGGCGCTGTTACGAAGGTGGGTATTTATTAGCCACAGTAGATTAGCCTCAGTCTGAATCTCAGTTATCGCAGCTGACACTGACTGTCTCTTTGTGCTCCGTGTGGGCACTCTCTGCATTGTACCAACATCCCGGGCCTGGCTAACAAACTCCTGCTCAGTGTGTGGTGACTACAGCTCATGAAACACCAAGGCTGTCTCTCTGTGCTTTTGTAAAATTTTAGTAGCCTGAAGGATGTGTGTTAAGAAAAGGAAAACATTTACCTGGAGCTCACTGCACTGAACCAGTTATGACTGACAGCCACCAGCCACCTGATGAAGGCAGATGTTTGCCTGCCCAAAACACACATTTGGCTCAATTGGCACCTTTAATGTCCCTCTCGTTTGACAAACTAAAGATCAAGAAATAGCGGTAAAAGTGATATTAAGCCAGCTCATTCAGGCTGGAAGGAGCCTCTGCTACTATGCAGATGTGGGACAATGCTGTCTTGGTGGCACACCTGAAGGTGAATAAATGTTCTTTCTCTTTTACATTGGCATTCCATAACCTTTGGTTTAAAGAGACGGACGGAATATTTTTAGGGTTGGATTTACATTTTGGACCTTATGGTCCTGCTACTGAGCTTGCTATTTCTAGAAGAATATACTCTACAAAGCAGACAGTTCATTTTCTGTTTGTTAGTGAATGTCAGTAGAAGAAATCTGAGCCACTCACCTTGACTAATTGGTACAGCCAATTACGTGATGCCTTAACATGAAGGAGATTAGCAATATGCTTAAAATCCTCAACCAAAATTATTTTTGAACATTTGTTTGCATATTTCTGATTTATGTTGGAATTAAAAAACAAAGCCCTGTAGATAGCTACTAACCTTTTCCAGTTTCCTGAGTTTTTCCTCTTTACTGGGCGTGTTTGCCACAGAGCTTCTGACAGCCTTGGCAGTTCATTATAAAGGAATGAACTTCCTCTAACTCTGTGGGGCTATTTCATCTCTAAGTGCCCTAAATAACCAGTGAGCGAGCTATACATAAGTGGTTTTTTTCACTGCAGAATGCATATTCTCCATCTATAACGGCTTTATTTTGACACTGCAGGTGTTAAGAGCTGTCTAACACAGCAAACGCTTCCCTAGTGAGGTGCCAGTAAATTCTAGATTATAGGAGACCTCATTCTGCAAAAAAAAGATGTGTGCAAGGGCAGCCACCAGCTGCCAAACAGTCCGTCTGTAGAATCCATTTCTCTGCATTTTGCTTCCACCTACCACAGGCTGTTAGAGAGAGGTAAACCTGCTGCTGGGTTTGTTTCTGATGATTTGTGCCCTAAATTACCAGCTACCCCTCCACACAACATTTAAGTTCTCGAGCCCAGCTCTAGGATGATAAATCCATTTGCTAGAGGGCCACATAAGGATTAGGTGCTGCAGTGATGCCTGAAGCACTATGCTCCTGATCAGACAAGTATTATAACAAGAGACTAATCCATGGCATAAGTCATAGGAAATATTTCCACTAATACAAATGGATTGAATTAGGACTTGCAAATATTTGCAGCAGATGTTGTACTTTAAGCATAGTTTCTTTATTAATGATGATGATACATACCTCTTTAAAACCAAAAATCAAAAAAATTACTTGTGAAAGGAGACCACCACCCAGCTGGCTACACCCTCCTTTCAGGTTGCTGTTGAGAGTGATAAGGTCTCATGTGCAGTCCTCTGCTGGAAGACCCCAGTAATGAGTCTGGGGGTGCTTCCGTGGTCATTGGTGGTCGAACTTGGGGTGATCTTTGTTTGACCAGTGATACATGTGTGAGAAGTTCCTTCCTTTCCCATGGTGTGCCACAGTGGGAATTTTTGTCTGGATGCATTAACCAGGATGTGCTAACCAGATCTCACCTCTGCCAGCCCTGGAAGTAGCACCTTCCTGTCGCAAATTCCTCCTTTCTGCAGTTAACTCACACCCCACTGTAGTGACTTATCTTATGGCAGGTTCCTTCTGTGCCCTTGGCAGTGTTTGAGGCAGGCGACTGTGATCTTTAAGTCCTCATAGCTGTGGAGAAGAAGGGATGTTCTGGCAGCATCCAATCATTCAGTGGGGCTGGAAAGCACAAAGGATAGCTGAGTTTCTGTCCAAAGGGCAATTTAAAGTTGTTACCTCTGTCCTGGACCCTCCCCAAAGCCTTTTCCTCACACCTGTCTGGATTGCAACCCCTTTGACTCCATCTGCTTGATGGTGGGAGAGAGGAAGGTGAGAAGCGGCTGCACAGGTGCAAGGGGAGTGGGTCTGTAAGATCTGCCTCCTGACAGCTAAAACCACTCATTTTAGTTTAAAATCTCCTTCGAAGGAAAGATGATCCTTCTCTCTTTGTTCTCAGTAATGGCTGGGCTGTGACACAGGTGCAAGGCAGCTCTGGCACCAGCTAAGCTCAAGAGCCAGCTCAAAAGCAGCTCCTGAGGGAGGGAGTCTGAGGAAGCTGCAATCCTAGAGGCAGAAGGAGTGTGCCGCAAGTCCTAAATTCCCTTCAATTTTCAAGTGGCCTTTTCCACTGCAAAGGACTGCTACGAGGTCTTCACTGCTGTTTTAGTCCTTACCTGAGCATCTACAACATGTGGACAAGCCTGCACAGGGTCAGATGTGTTACTAGAGACATGAAAAATTCATTGTTTATTGAGGTGGTCTCTCTGCCAGCTTCATTTACCTACAAGGGTATCAAGGATGCTGAAAACAGCCTGAAGGGAGAAAATGAAACTGAGTTTTAAAGGCATGTGACAATGTCTGTATAACCCCAACAGATTAGCCACTACTCCTACATACCACAGTGATTTCTGTTCCTGTGATTCCCTGTATGTCAGCCAGATACCATGTGTGGGCAAGGGGAGGCTTCCAAAGAATTAGGGAGTGGTACAAAAGACAAGCGCAAGCCCTAAGTCTCAGATTGTATGTGAGGATGTACAGCACAAAGCTACTTTGAGACAAGGGCCTGATACCATCTCCCAGGGCCACTTGCCTGGAGTTATCCCTCTTTGTGTGTGCAGACATGTTGGTAGAAAACTGCAGCATTCTTGGGCCTGGATTCAGCTGCACCATGACCTGAGGCTGGCAGGAAGGGAAGCTGCACAGCTGGATGGATGTCTGTCACCACTTCTGTGCCTGCCAGGGGCTGGCAGAGAGGAGGCCTGTCCCATTATCCCATCCCACATAAACCTCTGCTGTCAGGTGGTGATCACACACCAAGACCTCACTACCTCAGTGCAAGTCCATGCTGCTTGGTGGCTGCCACCACCAGCACTACTAGAAAATGCTCGCCTTGGTCTTTCCAGGAGGGGCGGGCAGATGGGGAACAGAGTGGAGTCACAGTGCACCCACCAGTGCGCCCCAGCTGGGTCTCCAGGACAGGCCATCAGCAGAGCAGGACTGCAGCTAACCAGAATTGGGCTGAAACCTGAAACACCCTCTTATCCTCCTGTTCTGACTTCAGCCCCAGTCTGGAACAGAAAAGCCTTTGGTACAGGATGCTGCCTGCCTATAATGGACCAAAGACCAGAAAAAAGTTATACTGCCAATCTTGCCTTGGGTGACACCCACAATGTTTTCTTGCAAGTCCTTTGAACATAGAGTTTAATTGTTTCCTCTTGCAAGTAAGACAGTGAAGACTCAATTAACTGGAATTTTTTTCTGTTCACAGAAAAAAATTATCTTTTATTTCTAATTGTCTTTTTCTCTAGCTGGCTCTAGTTCTATTGTAGCAAGGTCTCAAATACTACTGAAGAAAGCACATTGATGTAAAAATATATGTCATACTTGTCTTTCACAGAAAATCTTGGGAACATATTTTATAAAAGCTTGTGCTCACTTTACTTAAACTGTGGACCAAAATCTTTTTAATACCAGCAGAGAGGCAGCTGGATACAAGGCAGAAAAAGGAAGAAAAAAGGAAGCACTAAACTTACTGCAGTGCTGGAGTACATGTAGTGTAATAGGTTCCCTGTGACATCAATAGGGTTTAGGCATGCTTAGCTCAGTAGGCTCCTTCTAAAGTTTTTGAATATGTTAAGGCAGAATTTACTTTGGCTCCAATAGCTGAGTTTTATTAAGATGGAGTCTAAAGTTTTTAAAAGCATAAGTAGAAACAATAGAGTTGTTAAAGTACTGGGGAAAGAGTCTAACTGTAATCATGTCCAGAAGCATTTGAACTGAAGGATAAATTAAAAAAACTGTGGAAAACAATAGCCCCTTACAATGGCAAAATCCATCAGCTGAAGAAAGCAGGGCAGACGTGGTCAAGGCATTGTGCTTAAAGGATATCCATAAGATACACACATACAGTAACAGAGAGTGACATTCTTCATGTTGTATCAGTTTAAAAATCCAGATAGATCTAGATATAGATGTCAGCTACTAGGACAACCAGGCTTCATCGCCCATGGACATCAGCACAGCCAGCACCTGTCTGCTCAGCAGGTTGTGTGCCTCGTGGTGAAGGGATAAACATGATCCGCTCCTCCGAGCCCCCGCCGCCCCCGTGCTCGGGCACCAGCAGCCCGCAGCCCGAGCTGCGCCTCCCACCAGGCTGTGCCAGCACATGGAGTGCAGTCAGGGGAGGCAACTTATAATTATTTGATGCAGATTGCAGATGGTCACTTCATTAGCATCGATGCAGAGGCACCCCTCACATGGTGTGGGGTCGCCTTTGTCCCTCTGCAGAGGGGGATGGCTGGGTTGTTCTCATCTTTTAATGCCTCTCCCAGGGCTTGATCCAGGGAGGTGCTGAGCAAGGTCTCTTACATTAAAGTAGAAAATATCAAATTAAAACCCCATTGGGATAGAGGCTTGAAAAGGAAATTAGAGAATAGAATTTCTGCATCATAAAATATTAGGAACAGAGTGCATTAAATTGCTTCTAAATTGTGACAAAGGAGATCTGTTTCACTGTCTGTTTTATAATTGTTTTAACTAAAGGATGTGTCTGTCTTGTGGGGTATTGACTGTTAATTCCAAAAGTACAAATATTGCTGGTGTGTTACAATTAGGCTATTACACTAATTTTTAATTAAATAATAATCAAGTTGTGTGTGTTGTGCTTCTAATACTTATTTACTTGCTAAAACCAGACCTTTTATTGAGAATAGTTTCATGCATTCTTTCACCAGTCAAGTCAACATTACTGTCTTTTTAAAACAGCTGTAAATCTCTTTGATTGGGACTTGAGGCTGGAATCATTCGTGCTGTGTTAAACTAAACTGTCTTATCTCCTTGAGTGCTATGCAGCCTCTAGCATGTCCAGAGCTGCATCTGTCCATGGCCTAAGGAGGCCAATATTTGAAAGCTATTAATAAAGACATTTGGGGAGGAGATGGAGACACGCCTTTAACCCTCAGTGCAATGTGTTGGAAGAGATGACAGAGTAGGAGAGGCACGCTTTTTCATTTTCAAGGATAAGGGGTTTTGCCTTTTTTTTTTTTTTTTTAAATGGGGACAATCACTGCCCTGCAAATAGCCCATTATTTTCAAAGGAATGCAGGCTGATGAACATCTGCACCACTGGACAGAAGGTTAGACCAGATAAAGGTTTCAAAAAAATATATAGGAGGAAAAAACAAAATTGCCCTGAAGCTGGCCATCATCAGCACCACAGCAGGGAGACCCAAACCTCTGAAGGCTCCTTCTGCCCTTTCTGCCCCAAGCTGCTGAACTGCAGACCCTTCCAAGGGTCTGGAGCACCCTGGAAGTTTCCACAGGACTGAGTTAAGCAGGGAAAATATAAAGCACCTTTCAATGGGACCAGGTCTCCCTTTGCATGGGGCATTCCTGTCTTCTGGCTCATGCTGAATCTGTTGTTTTGCTGTTGAGGTGGCAAAAAGAGAGTTTCAAATTGGTCCCATCATATCTTGGTATCAGACAGGAAGTCAAGTACTGTTGCATTTACTGCATCTCAACGTGCATAGTGAGCAGCAAGTCCTTGGTGAAAAACTTTTGTGGGAAGCAGTATTAAAAATCTCCAGGCTGCTGGGGACAAGTGGCAGTAACTTCCTCAGCTATCCAAGAGTCAGGCATCTGAACCTCTGCATGGTCAACACTGAGAAGCAGGGCACATCCAGAGCAGAGCTATCACATCCTTTGTGGGCACCTATCCAGAAGGCAGCTTAGTTCCTTCCTGAGTGACAAGTGGGCAAGACACTGGAGACACATGACATCCCTCTGACTTCAGCCTCCACAGAGATGGGTTTCACCCAGAGCAGCATCTGGGGCTTTGTTATGGCAAAGCTGCTGGCACTGATTTCCGATGTACCTCATAAAACCAGGGTGGACACAGGGAAGGGAAGCTGGGAGATTACTCTAGAAACAATACTTGCTCCTGGTTTTCCTCACAGTCAGCTCTGCTGGAGATATTACCTTTCCAGTGCAGAAGGTGTTGGTGACATGTACCAAATGGCTTGTGTGCCCCTGTCTGTATGCTTCCTATCCCTACATCTCTCCTTGCAGGAACTGCCTGTTTCTCACAACTCACCAAGCTGATCTACATGTTTCTCTTAGAGGTTATGTCCAGAGCTCTCTGCCATGCTGTCTTCCAGGCTGGGGTAGCAATATTTAATGCCAGGAAGCCAGAAAGGACCAGCAGCTCATGGGTAGGGAAAGACAAAAAAATTATTGCATTTCAAGACAGGGGTATGCCTTTGCAGCTGTCATTGCTTATTACAGTAGAAGGGGGAAATGTCCCTCTATCTTTGAAACCAAGATATAGCCTCAGCTTTCCTTCCGGTTGTGGCCTCCTCTGCAGCAGTGAAAACTCAATGACCTCAACTCCCCCTGCTGCCACCACAGTCTTTTTATCTCCACAACATCCACCAAAGTAAAAAAAAATCCAAGTACTATCTCTTACCAAAGTCCTCAGGGAGCACAGCACTAGCGAGATGGAAAAGCCCAGCCTTGCCCCTGAGAGGAGCAAGACTTATCTCAAAAGAGAGGTTCAAGCATGGACTGTAAGTTCTTTCTGAGACAAGTATGACCGTTTTCTCACTGTGAAAACTTTGCTTTACACCTGGGATTTGATGTCTATTTAAATTAGGAATTTCTCTGAGTTCTTGGATCATTTACCTGTGTGACAAGGATGTAAAACACATGATAAACTGAAGTCACACAAACCCCACAGTATCTACTTCAAGATGTCAAATTGTTGCTGTGCAAAAATCTCAGGGTGATGAGACCTGCTTCTTCAATGCCAAGTCTGGGAAGTCCCAGTGAAATCATCATTCCCTGGATAGCACATAAATGGGATCACTCAGCAGGGCTTCAAATTCTCTCCTCACCCAAAAATCTCAGAAGGGTTACACTGTAGTTCATTTTCCTGGCCTCCAAAAGTGCCTTTAGCTTTTTCTTCCATAACAGTCTCCTTTGTTCAATTTTTTTTTTTTTTTGCAACAACAGAAATCCCATTACAGAAAGAGGAAAATGTCATGAATCAATGCTGCAGTTATAATAGGTCCAACAACACACTCAAAACAAATGTGTGACAATTAAAATTGTCATTATTTTATCCAGAATTCTGATGGTTTTATTCAAACCCAAATATTTCTATTTAAACTGAAAAATTATGAAGATAGGAAATTGCAGTTGGAGGCTATGGAGTGTACTCCCACAAAAATATATGCTATTCTCTGACTACCAGTTTCTCTCACTTCTAAAATTCCCATCACTGCAGTAGCTGAGGACCCTGAAGTCCAGATCATATTTAGTTTCATTTCAGAAGTGCTAAAGCGATTAAACACCTTGCAGATTAGATGATATTACATGATCTGCCCGATACATAATCATACGAAAACTGGAGCTCAGCTTCCCATTAATTGCACATTGATTCACTTTAAACAGGCTCTAGATACAGGCTGAGATGTATTAATAATATTTTATTGTATTTTAACTCACTTCTGTTCTTATTAACTGGTTAATTTGTTTTAATGAATTATTTAGTTTTTCTCATAAGATTTATTAATGTGACAGACCATACTTTGACCTGTACTTTTATATTATATCTCTGGCTGAGAAGAAATACCAACGAAAAAACCAGAAAGAATTTTTGTAGAGTATCTTTGTTCCAGTTGTACTATGTTTTATAATTTATTATTATAATTTTGTTGCCTTGCTCTGCACAAGTAAATTAACCAATGGGTGCCTGAGGACATGTAGCACATGTTCAGGGTTTGTGGCATAGGAGTGGGTAAACAAAGATGGTAATATCGGCTAATAGAACATCACATCCCACAAGGGGGGTTAATTTCTTTTCTTTGTACAGTTCCAGTAAGAAATGCTAACCCTTTAGATGAAGAAAGACATTTGTCCCCATGAGGTTTAGGCTAGCAGGACTAAGACTGTCCAGTTGCAACAATTTTCCTCCCAACCAGCTTGCAGCTGGGTGCAAAGTCATGCTGTTTTGCAGTTCTCCTGCCTTCGTCTGACCTTCAAGATCATCTGCAGTGTTATTGCTTCAGCATCAAAAATCACAACAGACTTGGGCAGAATTGGCACTGGAAACCTGTGCTAGAAACCACACCATCTCAAAGGAGCATCAGGAAATTTGTGAAGCAGTGATTTTTTTTTCCCTTCAACTGAAATTGATCATTTCCTCAAACAGAAAGATTTCAGTGCCCTGCATTTAGTAGAACTGAAGAAAAATGTGCAAACATTAGAAGTTTTAGCAGCATTACCTGTAGAATGAAAAATCTGCCATTGCCATTACACTCAGATCAGAATATTTTAATCACTGCTACTCTTGTGACATTTGGGCTTTGATCTTGTTATATCCTATATCCTTTAACTATCTATATCCTTTTTCCCATTACAAAATCAAAATGTCTGTGCGAATCTACCAGAGGCAAAACAGACCCTGAACTCTAGATACACTGCCTTTCCAAGTAAGCACAAACCAGCACATTCCCTCACGCTCACAAGTTGTGGTGACTCATCTAGGATCAAAGATTCATCAAATTTAAGGGAAAAAATATATATTTGCTCAACTACTTTATTCCCTGATTTATCTTGATTTAAAGATACTGAGAAAAAATACCCCCATCAATTCCCTGGCCCCTTTACTTCACATTCACTCACCCTCTGTGTTGAGAACTGCACTTTACTTCCTGTGCAAATTTCTGTGGTTTCAATTTCCAGCCATCAGTTTTAATTTAGAGCCCTTCAGTAGCCAGTATTTTTTTTCCATCTCGTACACAAAACACAGCTATTACTGTGTCTGTCTTCACTGCTCTTTCCTCTTCTTCCCGCCTTCCCTTTACCGTGTGAGCACAAGGTCTGCGGGTAGCACACCAGGATTGGTCTCAACAAGGCTTTCAGAGATGACTACTCCTTCCCTTTGTGGACCTACAGAGTGCCACAGGGTGTTCATTTCCAGCTCCTTTTCTGAGCACTCTCTCCCTCCTCTGCCATACCCCATGGACCACCTCCCATTTCCCTCTGCTTGTATTTTTAGCATGGAAATGTTTTTGGTTTTTTTTAATGGTCCTATTCTTCCAAGGTATTTAATGATTATGTGATTGTCCCCACTTCTGCTTATCACTTAGAGTTGTCTGCGAATTTTGCCAGCAATGACATTGCAATTCCAGAGCCCTGAAGAAAATGTTAGAGTATTATCTTAAATGTCCTCTAGTTTTCTTTCTCCTGCTGTTCAAAACCCACTAAATTTCTGTGTTTGTACCCTTCTCTTTTGTGATATCTGCAGTACAGCTTTTTTGGAGTGACATGAACTGCAATTTTTATTTCAAGTTGCGCTTCTCCTTCATCTTCTCCTGGATCACAGCCTTCAGGCTGCCTGTGATCTAGGAACCTTTTCTGTCCTTTGGCAAAAACAGCACATTTACAGCAGGACCAGAAGTTGTTCCTTCTGCTAACACACCAGTTCCTTTCACCTAGGTGGAAAAAATCAGCTCTAAATTCCCTCCCAGAACTTCTGCTCACTCATGCAGCGTCAGGGATGAGGTCTCCTTACACAGCTGTACCATCAAGAGCGGATTGATTGATCTGCTGTAGGTATCAAATCTTGGGTTGATCAAGGGTTGAAGCCTTGGGTTCAAGCCTTGGGTTCTTCACAGGAAGCCGCATAGCTGGAGGCAGACAAGCCAGGCAGCAAGGTAACGCTTGTGTGCAGCTTTTGACTGAAGAAAGGCCACACCTGCCTGCTGGAGGCTGAGCAGACACATCCCCAGGGCTCAGTCAGCAGGTCTGCCTCTGTGGCCTCCCCCTCCCCTCCAGCATACATTGGGACAGACGAGGAGAAATCCAGAATTTATGCACTTAGGCAAATCAGGAAAAAATATTAAGCAGAGATGTGCCTGGCAGACCTTGAACTGTAGCAAAGGTCTATCTGGAAGCATTTTTCTGTAGGGAGTGAAAAGGGCAAGTTCAGCAAGGAGGAATGTCCTGACTCCAGCTCCCGTGTGGGAGCTGCAGCATTCCAGCAAACATAGGCAATTCCTGAGATAAGTCAGAGATAGAGGAACTGTATCACCATGGCTTTTCCTATTGTGTCTATGCCTCACAGCCCCGTGCAGCAGCCAATTGTTTGGCTGAGGTAGCTGGAAAGCTGCTTCCTCCTTCCTCTACCACTTTCCCTCTACCCTTATTACAGTCAAGGGGGAATTCTTTGTACTGATATTTAAGCAGACTAAGAGAGAAAAGTGCAGTTGGAGGGTGTTTGCTTACCCTTGGCCAAATTCCAGATGAAAGTTTATGTGTTCAAAGAAATACAGATAGCAATCTTGACTTTTTTGTTTGTTGTTTGGATTGCAAGAGTATCAGGAAGCAAAGGTGCCTTGGAACTAATTTCTATTGTATTCTCCAGACAGCTCGCTCAGTACCATAAATCCTATTAATAGATGACCTCAGATGTTGCCTTTTGAGCAGTGGTGCACTTTTGAGGAGCATGAGCAATGTTTGTTCGTGTCTCTATAATTTCCCTACTGAATAAACAGTGCTCTTTCCTCCCCCTCCCCCAAGCATGAATGCTTCATCAGCACTTCCCTGGCTGTGCGTGAAACATGGGCATGCTAAACAATAAACCCTCTGTTTTCCACAGCTGTACTTGCACCAGTAAAACTCTTTGTACCATTCTGAGGCTGAAAGCTCTCGCCCTTCTCCCCACTTTCCTCGTGCGGATGCAAAAGATCCTCAGAGAAAAGCCCGGCTTGTTCAGCTGCAGTGAGACTTACTTCATTAGCCCTTTAATCGATGGGAAGAAAGTCACCGGACTACGTGCCATAGCTGCCGTCCTGGAGTGCTGCCGAGCCCAGCTTCTGAAAGAGGGGCAGGTAGCTAAGGCTGGAAGTACTGTGTGGTGTTACTAATGCCATGTGCTGAGCACTCAAAAGGGGACTTGTCACCTGCTGAGAAAAAGTCCCTTGCAGCCTCGTTAACTGCGGCCAATGCAGTGGAAATTCCTGTGCATGCCTCTCTTCGAAAGACGCTGATCAAGAGATTAAAAAAAATATATCTCTGAGCTTATTTTTTCTCTCCCTCCCTCTTTCTATCCTTTTCAAGCTAATGGATCTCAGACTTGCTAAGGGTAAAGGATCCACTCAGAATGAAGATACTATAAAAGAAGAGCGCTGAAGATCAACACTTCAGCTCTTATAGGAGATTTTAGTACAAGCAGATGAAAACTTCAATGCTAAAATCATCTTCCATTTTTACTTGTTTACCTACCTGAAGCAGGCTCTTACCAAACTCTCTTTTGCATAATTTCCCAAAGTATGACAAAACCAGGACTCATCTCTGGGAATAATGGCCAGAAAGGAATGGAAAAGTTACTGCTAAGCTTTCCCAAGCAGGCCTCTACTCAGATGAAAGGTGTTGCGCCTTCGGTTTTTAAGTCCTACTATGAAAGACACGTGCATTCTGTCAACTTCCAAGTCTCCAGCTCATTCGCCTTGAAGAGCCATGGGGCTGAGCCAGCCCCGCTGAGCTGTGAGCTGCACACAGGTTTAACACCTACGTTAGTGCTCTCCATCTGTCACTATGTGTAATTGTACTGCCCTACCGCTGTTTGCAGAGTGTGGGATGGCCATGCAGAGCTACAGCTCTCTTCTAATTAAAGTACTTGGATTTAATCAAGGTTACAGCAGCTTGAGGATGACAGGCTGCCCACAGAACAGACAGCATCCTAAACCATCTTAACTAACCGAATGTATAGATAAAGAGGAGAGAAAGGAAGCAGTGCTTCTGTTCCTGTTGCTTTGCACTTCTGTATTCCAGCTGCCAGGGCTGAAGGCCAGCACTTGCTTTTGCAGGCAGCCAGAACTGCAGGCTGTGTGTGTGGTTTCTTTCATATCAGAGCTGTGGAGCTCTGCTGCTGGACAGACCAAACTGGACAACATCACAGGGGAGGACATCCCTTGGATGATCCCTCCATCTGACCCTGCCACTGGGGGAGGCTGGAAGGCAGAAGTGGGGAAAGGCTGGAGGAGGAAGATGTGAGCCAGGAATCCTGCAACCCTGTAGCTGCCAGAGTACTGTGTGCCAAGCCCTCTAATGCCTCTAGTGCCACATTTCCCCCATCTGTAAATATTGTTTGCCATTGTCTAGCTAATTTTCAAGTGACACTTGAAGTTTTCATACTAGGTCATGGCTTCCACAAACAGCTGTGCCTGTCAAAGACTATCATTCCTAACTGAGGGTTACCATGCCCCTACCAGAAAGCGTTGTCACCTCAGCTCTGCCAAGAAAAGGGCACGCAAGCCCTTCCTTATCTGCTTCAAGCCAGACAGTTAGAAAAATTGCCTTCCTCATCTGTGTAACCTCACCCAGCTGCCTTGCCCAGGAGCTCTCACTGGATCATGTCCTCTGGCAGGAGTAATAACTTCCAGCAACTAGGACAGGAACACCTTCATCCAGAGCTGTTCAGTGCGTGAAGAAGATGCACCTAGAGCTTCACTCTGCAGCATCAGCCTTGCACGTGTATTCTGTTTCCTAACCACACCTACCAACTGTGCTTCTGATACGTGCCTTCATCCCTGAGATGTCCCTCCTGTGGATGTCTCAGAAACTCTGTAGCTACAAGAATGGAGGTGTCTAGACTTGGCATTTGCTTCCATTGGTTTTAGATTTACAGCTCTGGAAAAGGGTCGCCAAGCCCTTAATGCAGTCATTAAAGCCATGCAACCATTTCCTCTCATAGTCATAATATTTGGGATTCAGACTTGGTCATTTTGGCCAGCTAAGACCGATCACCTGAAACTCCCACTGAAATGACAGAGTCATCAGTGGGCCAGACATGGTTCCCCACTGGAAGTCACTTGCCTGAAAGCTGTGTTTGTGTCTCTGCAGCATCATGCCTGAGCTTGCAGAACTGGCACATCAGGTACCACACTTCTCTGCCAATGCTGAACCAATTTCTTAGCACAGACTTAAGGACTGCTTCAAAGTCCACATCTTAAAGGCACAAAAATTATCTAGAATTTCTTTGGGCGGGGTCATGCCATTTGCTACTGGCTAACTTTTGAGTGTCCGGTCACTACAAAAGATTCTGTCAAAAGACACTACACAGTGCTTGACAAAAGATAGTCATCACATAACAGAGGCCAAAACACAGATGCAGCATGACATGAAACCGTGGGCAAATGGGTGTATCTTCAGTTTTGTACCTTTCAGGGGCCTAGGTATTTAATCTCTTGAAAGACACAGTTAACATATGTTTAGGGTTCACCGCCTGGAATCCTATCCCAAGGGTCATGGGACTCTTTTTCTAAGAGTTGTCAGAAAAGGAGCTGGTCCTTTCCACAGCTGGAACTGGCCTTGTATGAAGGACTCAGCAAGCGGGGAGAGACAATCCAAAAAACTTTATCCTTTGGCCTCCCTGCAGCTGGGAATGAGAGGGGAGGTTGAATTCCCTTGGACAGAGGAGAGCAGAGAACTGGAAACTTCATGGCGCCTGTCTCATGGCACTGTCCCTTGGTCTCATCTGTCCTGGGCAGGGCAGGGCTTAGGTTTGTGTGCCAGCTGAAGTAAAAACCTGCTTTAGGGCTGGTTGTGTGTAGTTTCATAGCATTGAAATCATCACTGCAGACACTCCGCGAAAAAGTAAAGCTCCCTGAATGATCCCTGCATAATTGTAAGCTAGACAAACATTTTTTTATTTTTCTTAATGTGAAAGTCCAAGTTATTTGTGCCTATCCTCACTTATCCAGAGCTTGCTGGGACACCAAGCCTGAGGCATTTTAAGCACTGCTGCAAAGTACTGTTCCTCATTAAATTCTGTCCTTCCACACCCTCCTCCCCTCGCCTCACTGTATTAGGTGACACTGCTACCTTGCAGCAGAAAGCCATCAGCTCCGAGAAGTGATGATAGCCTATTTCAGGACTGCAGCACTGCTGTGAACAAGGTGCTCAAGTATGATACATTATCCCTCCAAGGCTGAAAGTATCACCTCTGCGATGCTCCTAAACTCTGAGCTAGGTGAGGTTAACACCACAACCCAGGTTTCTCATGTGATAGAACATTATGCTCCTAACCAAAAAATCAAGACTGTTTATACATACAGGACACTGGAGCTTAATACCTTTTGCACTGCCCTGTGCCCGATGTATATACCCCACGTGGGCAGAAGAGCTTATTGCTCAGAATACATTCCAATAACTTTTACACATATGGCAGAATTTGTTTGATTAGCAATAGCTAGTGGAAGCCCCACTATGAAACACTGAATTCTGCAAACTAATAACTGTGAGACTAAAGATTATCATATAAACCTGCAAAGGATACTTCACCAGACATTAGATTTATTTCCTTGACAGAGGTGTATGGTTTTATGCTACAGTGTGGTAGTGCAGTAGATTAGTATAGTGTAGAGTATAATATAGTATATACTGTAGTATAGTTTTATACTACTGTGGATTTACTGCAGTTGTTCTGGTAAAGTCTGGTGTAAGCTTTAAATAGTTTAATATATTTGTAAAGACAAAGCAAATTCTGTTACAAAAACCCAAGCAGGTTCACCAAATTGGAGCTCCACTACTGAGGTTTCCAACAGAGCCAGATTAAAAAACAAAGGGATGCCTGTCACCTGGGCAATAAAGGACAGATTTATTTTAAACCATGTTTTTCTGCCCTGTCACATTAATGGCCTGTACCATAGCTCATGCCATTCAGATGTTTAAATAAAGGGGGAAGTAGGTACTTCTCTGGCAGCAACCACTTCTCTCTGCATGTGTGTTTATAAACTTGTAGGCACCTGAAATATGATTCTTCTAAGGTTTCACTTGAACTCAAAATTCCCACACACTCAGCCAAGATGAATCTTCCTCCAAGCAGAATACACTTGCTAGTCCTATCATAGAGCAACACTGCACAAAACTGCTGGGAACAAACTGAAGAGTGTTTTATCCAATTGCAACTGCCTGAGGTCAATGAAGAAGGTATTAGTTTTATTTTTAGCTTGCTTTTACAGCCTGATTGCATTTTCCATAAGATAATCCAGTAGAGGTTCTCCTCTCTGTTGCTTTGGGTTTCTTTTTAATCATCAAGTTTGCCACATTACTAATTAACAAGCTCTTAACAAATCACTGATTGTTTAATATGAATCAGAAGAAGAAAATGCTGGCATCCCATGACTAAATTTTTTCATCGTTTGTTAATAGAAACTGCAGGATACTTGTCACTGAAGCATCCCAGCACCTCTCAAAAAATGAAGGATTTGGTCTCGTAGCAGCAATGGGAAGTGGAAGTGTGATGTAAAAAGAGGCTGACAAGCAGGAAGCAGAGCAAAGATCAATTAAAAAACTTTCTTTCAGTCTTAAAAGAAATGGGTAACACCAATGTCAAGGCAGAGTAGGCTGTTTATCAGTTTGTCTTACCTGACAACCATTTTGCAGTCCTGGGGTTAGTTCTTAGTTTAGATTGGAAGACTACAGAAAGAAGAACAGGCTACAGATGAAAATCAAGAGCCAAACCTGCTTGTAGTCTGGCTTTTGATATCAGATACCAAAGATATATTTGTATTTGTGTAAAGCTGGAGGCTTTGCTTGCAAAAATCTGTGCCGTGGAGTTTTAGTAATGTCAGAGGTAAAGGTTCAGTAATCATGAATTAGATTTTAAGAAATCATCAGATTAGTGTAAAAATTATAGGAATGTTTTCAATGAAATGCTCTTTTTTGTTTTCATAATTGTCCTCTTTTCCCCTTTATAACAGCATTGAGCTATTTGCTCTGCATGACTGACAGTCAAAGCACTGTGCAAATTGCAAGGAGAAAACTCCCATCAGAAAATTCTGCACCTTTTTGTAAAAAAACACAGATTCAGCCAGACATTTACCTGTCTTTTCAGTGTGTAAAACACACTTAGTCTTGGTCTTAAAATGGTAGTTTTGTCTCTGTTAATTTCTGTTCAGATAGGACTTTGTGGCTGGGAACTTTTAATTCCTCTCCTCAGCCACTTTTTTACTGTTACAATAAATCTTTTGATAAGAAGCTAGACTACTGGAGCTGGATGAGAGTGTATGCAAATTCGGTAAAAGCCTTTGCCCAATTGATTCAATCTTCCCTTTAATCCCCATGATGATCTGCAGTAATGGATAAAAATTATGAGCAGGAGAAAGAAGGGAAAAAAACAAACCAACCCTCAGGAAGCAATTTTGATTGCTGTGAGGAAGCACTGGAGGCTGTTGGCCCCAGGGAACTCTCCCCAGTTCACTGGAGGCTTTCAGATACCATGGTGATGGGGGACTTTATGAATAACTGGGTAGATAAATGGTAAGTGCTTTTGATCTCTGCTAGCCTGTATTTCATTCTGTCAGCTGGAGAAGAGGCTATTCAAATCCGTCGGCTGTAGGAGGTCAGCCAGGAGAGAGAAAATGTCTTCATTACAGCCTTCTGTTCAGCCAGGCCTCCCAGCTGACCTCGGCGCTCGGGCTTGTCAGTCAGATGAGGCAAATTTTCCAACCGAGGGAAGATGTCGCTGCGCCAGATTTTTATCCCTGGTGTACGAGCTCGGAGGCAGCAGCATAAGGCCAAGGAAGAGTTAGCTTGCATTTTGACATCTCCCCCAAAACTGCCAGGGGATCCATGGGAACCTTTTTCCCTGGTGGGGTGCATGTAGAGAACCTGAACTCGTTTTGCTCAGCACTTTTTCAGTGCCACTGGGGTAGGAGGCTCCGAAGGCAGGAGCGAACTGAACCACCAGAGAAGACAGAGTAACTCTATCATTAGAAATGCCTAAATATTGATTACATTTTCTGCCTTGAATCTTCTCTCTCAGTGAGTCCCCTCTCATAGGTCTGATATAAACTTCAGGCAAAGGAACTGCAGTTCTCTTTAGCTTCCATTTCAGGCTGAAAGGGAATTTCTCATGGTTAAAGATCCTGCCGATTTTTGTGGCTATACTCAGGAAGGAAGCCAGGACAGGTCATAATGATGCAGAGCCCTGTCTAATGGAGAAGGAAGATCTCAGCTATTCAGGATGGAGAAGGAGCTCACATTTTTGTAAAAGGATGCATAAAAATTGAAATAGGAATTCCAATCCCATTATTTGGTAATGGGATTTGTAAACCTCATGTTCACAGGCTGAGATAAACACTATATGCTTCCCGAATCCCTCTTGGAAGAAGAACTCCTTGCAGCATAGCTAAATTACACAGTAAGTTATCATTTACAAAGAACAAAAATAGGAAAAGGAGTCAGTGAAATTAATTTATGTCTAAAGGATTTCTCACTTTTTGGATTGAAGGGCAGGGAAATAGTCTCCTCTAAAACCACACTTGTAATGGAGATGATTTTACTGTGTTAGATCATTTCCAGAAAACATTGTAAAAATGTTTCTTTTACTCAAGCCAGCCAGGTTTTAATAGTATCAAAGCAAAATATAGTCTGCTATTAGCATGAAATAACATTAGCATAAATAGAAAAGAGTGAGGACACTTGAAAAAAATCCCACATAAATGGCCTGCTCATTTCACTAGACATCACTGTAGCTGAGAAACTGTGAAATTTCCATAATAATCGAGTGTAGAGAAAAACAAACAACAATTTTATTGATAGGGAAATTACATCCTGTTGCTGAATATAAAACTACAGCTCTGTTCAATGGCCCTTTAACACCATTGAAAGTATATATTAATTTGTAAGTGTAAATGAAATGTGAACAAAATATTCAGTTCAGTCTGGCCACAGAAACCTCCTGATGGTATTTCAGGGCAGGAACCCAGGAGACATATATTTGGATTCCATATCCTAGACCCCGAGCTAGTGGCATCTGATACCTCTGTGAAAAGATTTACGCAGCTGCTGTGTGGTGATATACTTGTGACAAAAAGCACCATACCAACTGGCCTGTGAGACATTACTGGCTTTGGGGGAAAACGGCTCCTTTGGGTTTTTTGCTTGCTTGCTTGCTTTTAAAAAGAGGATCCTTCAACACTTTGCAGTGATAATCCCAGGTACTGCAGTTAGAAGCTACACTGCGGCAGTGCTCAGGACTGCTGCAGCAGAGCTTTCCTGTGCAACAGGACTGTATTCCCAAGGGAAGCAAAGCGCTTCTTCTACCATCTGAGGAGCAGCAAGGAAAGCAGCTATGGAAAGTGAGTCCAGCTGGGAGGGGCCATACCAGCTGTCACTACGCAGACACAGAGCTGGCAGCCAGGGGATGGGGCTCTGGCTGCCCCAGCAGCCCCTGGCTCCTTCAGGGCTGGGACATGCCAGGTGAAGGCAGCAGAGCTGCTTGGTTTCCTTAATGAGCACCTTCCCAGCTGGACTTCAGCAGCAGTCACCGTGAAGCTTGGAAAACCCCCAGGGAGTCTGGGGATTGTGACACAAGCTCTTTGGAGCCCCGGAGCTGCTGTGGCCCCAGACCCTGGGCTGCTGTGGTTCCAGCCAGGAACCTGCTGTGGAGCCACCCATCACAACAGTCCTGGCAGCAGCAGATTCCTTCCTTCTGCCTGTAAACTTGCCTAGGTACTGAAGACCTCTCTCCCCATCACCTCCTGCACCCATAAACACTGCTGCAACGTAGGTCTGAGGAGCGACCCAGTCAGCACGAGAGTGCTTTACATTCCCTGCATGCTCTGCATGGCAGTGAGTCATTTTCCCCAGGACAGCACAATGAAAGGAAAGGCCCTAAAAGGATGCCTTTAGCTGCACTCCTGCTAGGCAGCCCCCACCAAGCCCACCCTGGATGGCTCATCCTCAAAACAGTGTTGGGGGAGAAAGGTTTGGGGGGGATGGGAGCGATTGTGTGGCTGCACAAAGCCCGTTGAACAGTTAATGCTTTAACCTTGCGTATAATTTATACAATAAACAAAGTCACATGTTTCTCTAATAATTTAGATGTAAGCAAATGTTGATTTATTCAGGAAGGCTACTGCCAGCAGCAAAGCCTGCAGCACTGAAATTTGAATTAAACTAGGACAGAAGCAGGCTAGTCTATAATAACATTTGTATAATTTTATTTTTGCCCTTGGCTCAGTTCATTTCCTTCTACAGTAGATGCATGAAATTGGTTCTTCAGCCACCTTTAGCTGATGTTCATTGATATCGGGGGTAGGCAGAGAAGCAAGAGAATGTAACCTTTTTAGACTTTGTGTTTGCAATCATAAGGCCATGAATTCTTAGGTCATTTATGACAATAATTTTCTTCTGTGCCTTTCCTTTCCACTGTACTCTCTGAACAGCTCCATGTCACCTGAAATGATGGGGCTTTTCCCCCCTCATTTTTTTTCCTTCATGGAGACTTCTAGAACAGAGCTTGCTAAACAGATGCAAATGTTGTGTTGTTTTTATTCTTTTATTCAGCCCTGAGGGCATGAAATTGGAGTTCTCTTACTCTGCTTTCAAGATGAAGGAAGGGGACTGTATGATACTTCAAAAATGATGGTGAAAAAAATACACACTAGTACACATATCTGGAATGGATCCCTTGGCTTCTTTTCCAACTTTGTGTTTGAGGAGGAGAAAATAAGCTGGATAAGGGGGAAGGTGCAGACCAGCGCAGGGCAGTGGTTCTGTTTAGGGGTTTCTGGTGGCAGGGAAAGTCCTGCTCCCAAGCCTCAGAAGCGCAAGAACACAAAGATAAAGTGTTACACTTTTGTCCAGAGAACCCACAATAGGTTTCCAAGTGAAGTCAGAGGATCCCTCTCTGCAAGCGAGCTCTTGTGCTCCCATTCTGGCCATCACTGGGCACTAAGCGGGCACCGTCCCACCGCAGAGGGAAGCCCAGCGTCATCTGCCTGAGAGCCCACACGTCCTCTGCAGTGCTGGGCTGATGTGCCCTGGGGACCCTGCTTGAAATGCTTCTAAGGGCACTGTGTCCAGCTGTGCTGAGCCAGGAGGGACACTCTTAGACTGAGGGGACTTTGTGGGCAAAGGAGTGAAAGCAGAGAGGAAACTGGAGAAAGGGGAGGTGAGGGGAGGGAGAACAGGAGCTAAGAGCAGCACTGGCAGAAGGGTGATAGCATCTCTGTCTGGCAATGTCACAAAATTATCTTTTAACTGCAGCCAGGATGAGCAAGAATGTTGCATGAGATTGACTATTTTTTTCCAGCTGTACACCTGGCCAGGTGCAAAAGCTCACATGCCCATCACAAACCAAGGCAGTAGTGCTCTTATGCATAACACCCACGTATGTGGTGATTTCACAGCTACAGTTTTTGATAAAGAGTAACTTCGTTTTTGCAGTCCTCTTGCTTGCAAATAAAAGCTTCTTAAGAGGAGTAAAAATTAACCCAAGTCCTGGGAGTCCAGGGCAGTTTCTGGGCCTCGTGACCTGTCCATATCTCCAGCACACACAGACCCTGAAACCTGTCAGTGACACTTTCAAGACCATCCCAATAAAAGTTTGAGCAGAAACAGCCACCTGATAAGTTTTAGTAGAGGGCTGTGGCTGACTGCCAGGATGGGAAATGCCAGCTTCAAGCTCCTCCATCGTAAAAGTAATATACTCCCTCTCCTCACCACACAGTGACCACAAAAATGGTACCAGTCCATGCCCCTCTGAACGACCTATTGCCTCAGGAGTGCAAACACTGAAACAGGACAGTTTTCCAGTCCTAAATCCTAAGAGTATGTGACCTACGGATGCCTTGAATCTTCTGGCCCCACATGACCCATCTTGCATCATTACCTGGAAAGTAAGGGCCATGCCACATTCCCCTTCAAGCAGCTTTCCCTAGCTGTGGGCCACGGGGAAGGGAGAAGAACCACCTCTGTCTGACTGCTGTGCCCATTCAGTTCTGTCCACGGCAATACCTGCAGACCTTTGTTCCAGCCTCCACTCCTCTTCTTCTCCCCACCTGCTGGTCACTGTAAGCAAGGGAAGGGCAGGTTGGGGGTATTTCCTTTGCCAAAGCATGTGGGAAGCAGCAGCAGACTGCAACACCACCAGCCACCGCCTCTCAGGCTGCTCCTTGGATACCACAGCCATGCGCCCCTGACCTGGGGCAAAGTCATGGTTGAGCCCTTACTGCCCTTATTATTAATTAAAACATTGGAGGAGATCCTCAGCTGGAGTAAATATTCACTGCTCCTGGCTCTCGCCCACTGGTTTCTGAAAGCACACAGAAGCAGTCACATTTATGCTGTTAACACTGATCTTGGCTCACACTTCTGCGGTCAAATAAATAAATATCACTGCATCCCATTTAGCTCTGTTAATGCCACTTTAAGAATGGCATGTGTTTTGACATAACCACCCCTTCCCACTTCTTTTTTTTTGAACACCATAAATGAAGCATTAAAACTCCCAATCCATCACAATGACATCAGATCAGTGGACTGTGACTTTTATGACATCAGAACAATTGATTATATGACTCTTTTATGTGTAGCTTGCTATGCGATGCTTGCTCTTCTCTCCATATATTACATCCTAACATCTTGGAATAATCTCAAGAGATAAAAAGGAATCACTGTGAAGCAGTGAAGTACAGTAGCTACAGAATTGCCATAAAACTGTCATAAAAATTGTAGAAACAAAAATGCCTTTAAAGATGGCAATGTTCCATTATGGGTCCCTAGCTAATGGTCTGGAGTTGCCCTATGCATACCTTATCATATTTACTGCTTCTGGATATTTCTGTACCTTTCTCCTAGAAGATTATATAGTTATCAAGACAGGCTGGTTTCCCTGCACACTTTAAGTCTCTTTACCCCATTATATCACTTCTAACAAGTCAAGTGATATTTGTACCAGGGTTTTGTTTCAAATAACCCAAAACAGGAACGAAAACAAGAAGAAAAAAAAATCTATCAAGGAAAGGGACCAACCTGCTTGTTGTTACAAAATTCCTGAAAGAAAACAGATATTCTGTAGTGCTTATAAAGAAAGATGGTGTTAAAATTAGAATCAAGCTACAGGATAAGCAGGTCTCTCCTGCTGAGAAGTGACATGGAAAGCTCTGCCCAGAAGAAAGACCTCCAACTGGATTTTTCACTGTAAAACCACATATGCCTGGGCCCAGTTAACGTGCAAGGTGCTGTGCCACGTAGCTTTGTGTTTTCTTGTGCTCTCCAGGTTATCCACACAAAGCTGCTACCAGGAGCAATAAGCAAGCCAGTGCTTCTCTTTTTCAGATACAGATGTGGCTTTTGTTGCTCTGTGGGATGATAGGGCCCAACGGGCAATAGCTAAATGACTTTTTTTTAATTTTATCTTTTGTTTTAATCTGAAGGCAATTCAATGTAAACAGAAAGGTGCTACAGTCAGAAGGACAGTGTAAGTCATAGCAAAAGTTAATGCCTTGGGGTCCTGGATGATGAGCTCTGGCAAACCCCATTCCTGCTGCTGCAGATGTGTGTGTCCCCAGTGCCAGTGCCCTCCCAGATCCATCTCCCTGTGCTTTCCTGGGGGACCAGGATGGATGTGCACCGTTGCTCCAGCACCTAGAGGACCCATGGAGGCATGAACAGGCATCTCTCTCACTCCCTCTGCTCCTGCAAGGGGTGACTTCTGGCAGAGGAGATGGGCCAGCGACCAGAGCAAGGGCTGCTGTCCCTTGAGCAACTGCAGCTGTTGTGAGTGGGCACCCATAGCTCCTTCCCCAGGGTGTCTGCCTCACTAGAACAATACAGCAGCTTCAAGAAACACCTTAACATCTTTAAAATACTTCGGGATCCTTACACAGAAGGCACTAGAGAAAAGATATATTTGTAGTAAAGTCTCGATGGGTAGCCAGGTGTGCCAACACCCTCCAGTCACCCTCAGAAATGATGCAGTGGAAGAAAAGCAGGGCCTCCCCGGCTGGGTTTTTCCAGCCCCTCCAGCATGCGCGCGCACACACACACACACACACACACACTCACTCATGCCTGGGAGCTCCAAACCACAGCTGGACAGGACATTTGCTGCGGGGAGTAAACACAGACTGTTGGCCCTCCAGTCAAAATTGCCAAGCAAGGAAACCTGCAGAGAGTTCAGCAGCCTAAAAGCCAACCTCCAGGTATGGTGGCACCTCTGGGAAAACCCTGGTACTGCAGTGGGAGGGGAGCTTCACCAAACAATCCCAGCCTGGCTTGATACTCACATGAAGCAGGGACCTGGATAAATTACTCCATGCCTTTTTTTCTTCTTCTTCCTCTGTCCCTCCCAAACAGGGATATTCTGGCAGGCTGAGAGAAAATCTAAGCTGTTTAAGATGATGAATGATTACTACTTATCCCTCTGTCAAGGATCTGCAGTCTCTTTTATTGGGGTGAAAGGGGAAGAGATGTGTGGCTGGGACCTTTACAAGTGCCCTTTGCAGACTCCAGGGTGATTTCAAGGGCAGCTTATGGCACAGGATATTGACAACAACAGAGCCCATCTTGAACACACACCCTTAACTCACTCTTAATTTTTATGCAGACCAAGCAGCAACATTATTGTTCAGCTGGGGGCATATTTAATTGCTGAATGTTCTGCAGATGTCTTGCAGGCTGTACAGATAAAGGCATTTTAAGTTGCTGACTTATAACAGCACATCTTTCTTCTTTTAACATAAAAAATCCTACCTTCTTTGATGGATGTGGAATTTTTAAGACTGAAACGCTGTGCTAGTCCTTGAGAATATTTTAGTGAATGTTAAACTCCCTGACACTGTGAGGGAGCAGCTAAACCCTGATGCCTTTTCATCGGGGGAAAAAAATTAGCTTCATTACTGTAAAAGCAGTGTTTTCCCATGACATGAAATTGAGGAAGGTCCATTATTGTTTCTTAAAACCCAGCAGTGTGACTTGCCAGGCTCTAGCCAGACACTGAAGCGGTGGCAGTTTATTCAAGTGCAAGCAGCCTGCTCAGTGCTGAATAAGACATACAAAGAGTCCAGAGCCTTGCCCCAAGGTGACTGCAACCCAAGGGCAGCTCTGCAGAGCTTTGCTGGTGCCAAGGGTCCAGCACAGCTTCCCTTCGCTGCAACACTGTGATGTGCCAAGCAACTCAGGGTCAGCCCCATGAACTCAAAGCTCTTGTCTATTGTGAGTTCATATCTTATATTAAGGACTAAATACTGCATATTGTGTCTGGGGTTTGGCGTGTTTTTAAATCTCTCCCAACCTTCAAGAGTAATCAGATTTACAAATGGGTGTCCCACATATTTTTTTTAATGACACCTACAATGTCCTTTCTGGCTTGTGCCACACCAGGACATCTCCATCCTGGTGACATAGGTGTCTGACAATTTGTCAAGGAGATAGCCATAAGTTAGGCAGAAAACTGGACTCCATTAAAAAAAAA
>VZTI01004016.1:486232-498347 GCA_013397865.1 Struthidea cinerea | reverse complement strand
ACTTTTTTTTTTTTTTTTTAAACATCCTAAAATATAAAATCATCTTGCCACTATTTATACATTTCTATGAAAGCAAAGTGTCTGTGGACACACATTCGCCTTGAGTTCAACCAGTGCTGCTGTCCCTTTCCTGCATTAGCTCCCTGCCAGGTGAACCTTCACAGTAAGGCCACGATGTTTTTGTTGATTCCTGGACGATGGCATCAGTGCAGTTGTGACAGTGAGGGATGAAGCAACACTTACACATTCACACTGGGCACATTAACCTCATTTACAAGGGAGGTGTTATCCAAAATTAAAGGTATTGTCAACTTAGTAAACAAATCACTGCTGGAGTCAGCTGGGTGTAATCAGATGAGACCTCTTTTCTCCCTTAAAGGCTTTGGTGTCAGAGTAACAAATTAAATGGCAATTGATCAAATTCATGCAAGAAGAGCACATTTTTTCTTCTTACACCTACCTGTCTTACTCTGTATCCACACAGTTCAGATCTGTTTGTCCACCTTTCAGATATTTTCAGTTGATGTCACTTGTAAGCAGGAGTTAAGAAGGTAAACCCAAGCGGGCAGTGACTGCCACTCAGGATACTCAGTTAAATAGTGAAAGAACAGCACTCCCCAGATAGGAAGCACAGCAGAAAAGCAAAGAAATGCATGATGAGGAAGCAAGGTGAGCCAGCTAAGCTCTCAACCCAGTGAGGCAGAAACAATGGAAAGGCCCGCCCATGTCTGCAGGGGACCTGCAGTCCCCAGGAGTCCTGGAAATTGTGCCAGCACCTGCCAAAATATGCCTGGGGTGGCACAACATCACGTACCTTTTGGAGTCCTCTCAAATCTGAAATGAAGCCCAGCAAACCAAAACTAAATACAACTGTAAGGTGTAGGCATTTGCCCTGTGAATGCACAGAGTATAACTAGGCATTAAGAAACTAAAAAAAAACCCACAAAACAAACTCCCAAAAAAACAAACCAACAAAAACCACAAAAAGAAAAACCCAAACATGTAGGGACTGTATTTATTTAAACGTCATAGCTAAGAGCGGTATGAATCCAGGTGTGTTACAAACATTATGCTCAAATGACGTAGCAAGTGACATTAGAAGGAATGCTTTCCATACAGGCAAAGGCAATCTCGTACAGAATTACCTGCAGAATTCAGCACAGCAAGGACAGCAACTATTTTACCTACTGCCAGCTTATTTTGTATGACTGGTTGGGAGCAGCATTTTTCCGAAATATCATGACCCAGACATTCTGGAAGCACCAGCATCCCCACAAGCAAGGCTTTTCCCTTTTGCTGCTGTTTATTTTCACTTTGTGCTGGGGGAAAAAACATGCATTTCTGTCAAGTCTTACAGTAGTAAGTATGCTCAAATGCATGTCCATCCTAACAAGAATGTCAAAAATAGCTCATTTTTCCAAAGAGCAAATTTTAGTTGCCACCTTGATCAGTGTAATTATCAGAGCAATACGGAGGGTTTAGGCCTCAGTTCATCAGAGCATGTGCTAAGTGTCATTGTACTTGTGCAAAGAGTGCAAGAGAATAAGCAGGCTGAAGGGCAAAATAAAACTCTTAAAATTAGTGAATGAACTTGTTGCTATTATAGAGTCATGGAATAGAATCATTCAGATTGGAAAAGACCTTTAAGACCATTGAGTCCAACAAATAGTCCAACTCCACCATTAAACCCTAAATGCCACATCTACACGTTTCTTAAATACCTCCAGGGATGGTGACTCAACTGCTTCCCTGGAAAACCTGTTCCAATGCTTGGCAACCCTTTTGGTGAAGAAATTTTTCCTAATATCCAATCTAAACCTCTGCTGGTATAACTTGAGATAAGGTCTCCCTTGAATGTCCTTTTCTCCAGACACCCCAGTTCCCTCAGCTGCTCCTCATCAGACTGGTGCTCTGAACTCTCCACCAGCTTTGTTGCCCTTCTCTGGACACACTCCAGCACCTCAGTGTCTTGTAGTGAGGGGCCCAACCCTGAGCACAATATTCAGGTATTGTGAGGAGTCTCTCTAAGGAGGATCCGATTGGCATTTCCACGCGAAAAAGAATCAGTAAAAAGCCATCAAATCCCAGTACCCTGCAGAATCCAGCAAGTCAAGTTTAAAAAACACCCTTTGAAAAGATGAGATCATCTCCAAATAGTAAGCGCACCTCAGGTCACCTCCCACCACTGTCGATCCCATTGTGCGCAGGGCTGGCTGCCATCCGCAGTCACCCAGGAGCACCCAGCGGCTGAGCAGGGCAATGGGCACCTGGACCTCGAGAGAGCCTCCAGGCAGTCTGTGAGCCAGCTCAGCTATTTAAGCCTGTGGTGTTTACATATCTTCCTCCAATTCTCTCCACAGTCTGCCCAGCAGCCTTTCTGATTGCCCCATCGTTCTTTAAAAATATTTTACGGAACTCAGTCGGAGAAAGCCATTCTGAATAAAGCATTGATTGCGTGGCTCATATTTTTAAAATTAGGAAATGGAGGGGGTTTGTGCATAGCTTTGACTCTGCTACTCACAGATAGATATGTATGTGTTTATACGCACATACTGATATACACAGAGGAGTATTCAGTACTACTACTCCTCTAAAGGAGTTCTCATAAGCCAAGTAATTTTTAAAACCTGAAAAAAAGGTAACACAACATATTTGTTCCGAGTACTAAAAGTAATATGAAATTGCAGTATGTTTGTTTCCACAAGCTTACACTTTGGATCCGTGATATGATGCCCACAGTAAATTTCATTTAGAGATCAAGATAGAAATGAGAAGTACAAACCTGGGGTATTTAAATCTATAGGAACTTCGCTATTGACTTCAGTTTGACAAGGAGTACAGTTGCCATGAATGTAATTTTTTCTTGGGATATACAAAGCCCTGGAGTACCAAGTAACTGTCCAAAAAATCCAGAAGGGTGGTGTGTGGCACACATCTATTTGTAAATTCCTCATTCCCTGAAGCGCTATGATAAAAAGCCAAACATTCATTACAAGGAAGTTTGCGACTTAAATATTTCACTTAGTAAAGTTTTGCAACTAAGTTAGTTCGGATGACTGAAAAGACATACATAAAAAGAAATCCTGCAGCTGTATAGCTAAGACCATAGAGGAAAGTTGCTGTATTAACTTTACTTGAGAAATAGATTGTGCCTTTGTGATCTTACAACATCATTTCTCACTGAAATCTGGCAAGCGTGTAAGTTCCTTTCACAAACAGAAGCCATCTGCACCAATATAGTAGAGTTAAGATGATTTATTTGGATTTCCTTCAAGCTTTTGACAAGATCCTTTACTAAAAAAAAAATCCTGTAAAAGCTATACAGTAGAAAAGTAGTGTTGTTCTCTGTTGTAGAAAGCAGACTGGGAGACAGGAACTCCTGAGTGCTCATTGTATTTCCTTTGATCTATATGCCCTGTTCATAATACGCCTGACACTTATTCCTTCTGTGGCTTTGGGCAAGTCATATAATCTCTCTGCCTCGTTTTCCTATCTCGAGGGGTATTGCATGGATTAGTTAGTCAATGTTTGCAAAGCAGCTGAAAGAGTATTCACTGGATTCTCCCAGGGAAGCAGGGACACTTAGCTTCTTGGGAAGTCATGACCAATAAATTCTGAGGTGTGCTACAAAAAAATAAAAGCCAGAAGAAAAATGAACCCATTTTTGACACAGACTCCACCTAGTATAGTTCAGCTTGTTCCTGAAAAAGGCTGCACACACCAACTCCCTTCCCACAACTATTAAAGGATCCCAGGACCTGCCCAGGTCCTTCAGGATTTGGGTGTGGCTGCTGTTGAGAAAGAAGGACAATGAAGTGCTCCCAAAGGGGACACAGAAACCTCTCTCAAGGAGTGTTTGCAGTAGTGAGCTGGCAGAGGAAAATAAACAGTGAGTGAGTGACACTTGCTGACACTCATTGTGCAGTTGAAGAGGACTGTGAGAAGCCTGAGAGGAACTGAAAAGCATTGGTGTATCCTGAATTCGGGGATGACAGATGATCAAATGAAATTTATCTTGGATGACTATAAGGGAATAAACATTGGCAGGGTTTCCTCTGTGACCTCACAGCTTTTACTTTGATTTAAGTTTGGTTTGAATTTGCTGCACAGTCACAACCAGTACGTTTTCATACCCACCTGTATGATAGCATAGAGAAATAGCTGAGGATCAGTCCTAGGCATCAGTGTGGGTGGTTTAGCTGACCACTGAGTTTAAAAGGCAAATTGAAAACAAAAGCTAAGAGAGAAATCAAAAGAGACAGTATCACAGCCAAGCTATTGATAAGTGGCAGCAAATCACCAGGCAAAGGCACAGGAATATTTTCTCAGCATTTGTGATCCTTCCTGATCATTTTGGGAACTGCTTTTCTCTGTTGGCTGATGTCATAAGAGTGAAGGTGGCTGCTGCTGCATTAGCAGCATTTTCTCCTGCAGGAGAGAAGTTCAGAACACAGAGGGATAAGCCACCTTTGGCAGTGTGGGTGCATCTGCAGCAGTTGTTTTTCACTTTGGAGTAGCTATCGGTGTACACAGGTAGTGCAATTGCAGGGAGAGGAGAAGGCAGTCAGCTGCCTTGGCGCAAGCCCTACTCCTTTCCTTGCAGCAGCAGCTTTGCCAACTACATCAAGCCACCGACCCTTTGCCAGCACTGTTTGCTGTTATATCTGTCAGGGGACAGAGTGTTCCTAGCATGGATGTCACCTTGGCAGCAATGCTTGCCTGCTGATGTGTTCTTACTTTTGAGGCGTCTCTTTAGTGCCACCTTCCTTGAATTGTCTCTGGATTTGTATTTGGTGATCACCATGTCCTTTCTCTTCTAGGAGCTCCCCTTTCCTGTGTACTCTCCATGGTTCTGCTGCTCATTCGAAGGCTGAAGACTGGAAGAAATACTACAAAAAAACCCAGAGCAGTCTAGCAGGAGGGACTTCTCTCAACATCTGTCTTCTGCTGGTCGGGATGGAGAATGGTTGCCTGGAGGTATGTATGGCAGTATTGCCTTTGCATGAACTAGCACAGCAATTTGCAGTGACTGTGGCATGAGAGGGAGAGTTTTGCCAGATGGACGTTTTTCCCTGGCAGACATTTTCAGCCTCTGCCTTAGGAGATGTGACTGTGTTTATTTTCACAGGCAGTCAACTAAAATCCTCTTTAACTTGTAGGTCTCCTCATGTCCCTCTAGCAGCTGTGATAGGACCAGCAGGGCATGGATTAAAATATTGACAAGCTTCTGGTAAGCCACTGGTTTTGAACAAGAAATTAACAAATATGGATTGTGATGAGGTCACAAGGTTCATATTTGACTGCTATCATTACCCAAAAAACTACTGTTGTCTATCACTACCTACTATATACATTTTTCTTATATAAAAATAGGTACTGAGACATAACTAAAACATGAAAATTACCCTTATAACGGCAGCTGGGATATAAACACTATATACAGAACCAAGAAAGAAACACACGGTACCTTAACATTTATGCAACTTCCCTCTTTTGCATAAACTCATCTATCAAGTATGGCCAGAGTAGCCCAGGTCCTGTAATTCCCTGCAAACCCAGAAAATTACAGTGATATAAAATCAGTATGAGGTGAAAAACTGTTGCTTTTCAGGAAGTGGCTGGGAGAAAAACATTATTGATTTAAAAGTGGATTTCTCCAAATTATTCTAAACAGAAAAGTACCCCTGCTTTCCACAGATTCCTGTTTCTACAAAGAAAGAACAGGAGGTACTAGCAACATCAGTTTTTCAAAGCTCATGTGTAGTGTTGAAGGCATAACGTAATTTCTGTCACACATAAACATAATAACATGCTTCTGCTTTGGAAAGGGAAGTGCTTGCTGCTTCTCTAGCAGAAGGGTAGTGAGTATCTCCTTCAAATATCCTTTTGACAATATACACTTACTCTATAATGAGTCTAGAAAATTAGTCTGGTTCCAAGATCTGCGGGTCACTCCTTACAAGCAGTATTTGTAAGTCTAAAGACTTGGAACACACTGTTTCTGAAGAGTGGCTGAAGCAACAGGCCCGTTCAGATTCTGTGATCTACTCCTTTCTTTATCCAGATCAGCTCCTTGAAAATCCCAGATCATCACACACACTCCCAGACTCCGGGCTATTCAAAACATAGACACAAATCCATATTTCACAGCCTGAGTTTCTCTTGCAGCTGTATTGTGTACCCCTCTGAAATATTTCCTCAGTTCAATAGGATGGTTTCTTGGGTAGAAATTCGTACTTCAAATAATGATCTCAATGTATTTCCATATTATGCTGAATCACACATTTTCTGGAGGAGTGGAAATACACCTCTGTTGAAAGAGAATGCTGTAACATCAGTGCCAATTTTCTTTCTGAAATCTCAAGGTACAGCCGAGTAACTCTTCTGAGAATGGGTAGTTTTAATGTTAAAAATCCACAAGGGAAGGTTATTGGTGTGTTTTATTATTTAACAGCACCAAATACCTCTGCTCATTGTTTCTGTGCATATAGGTGTGCTCAGGGAATCATTTTTATAGGTAGGAATACAGAGAGATTCTGACACCCAAAGGATGCACAAAGAGATACACTAACATAAATTTCTATGGTGCCCTGAAGGTACTTCCATTGTATTATAGGGCTTCTCATGAGCAGTTCTGGCTCAGGCAATAGGACCACAAAGTAAAACTGAGGGTGTTTGGACTAGAGGAACTGAGAATAAGGCAGATTATACTACCTGTAGAAACCACGTTTTCTGTTATAGGCTACTGAAATATGGAACAGCAAAACAAGTTAATGAAATGCTTCTTTTTCTCCTTACCAATCTCCCTTCTCCCCCAACATACACACACATACCCACAAAAGCACATTTCACCCACTTTTCCTCAGTGTAGTCTTTAATTAGAATGAGTTGAGCAGTTAAATTGGAACGATCTTGGAGCAATTTGTATCTCATGACAATCTCATGAGATACATTATCAGTTATGCCCTGAATTCTGCATGCTCTCTCTGAACAGTGAGACCAACCGAAGTTCCTTCCATATTCAACCCTGCTGGTATTTCACATGAACCAGCCCAGAAAAGCTTATGGTAACCATAAGACTGCATTAATCCTTCTGCAAAGGGTACTAACTAATCTGAAAAAAAAACATCTGGCTTGCATTGAGGGGTAGAGGTTTCTAATGTGCATTGGGGAAATCCAGTCAGAGTAAAAGACAGCAGGAGCAGAGGTGAACTCTGACTTGTCTCTGCCCTCACAAGTTGTATAGAATGGGTCCTTTCTCACCTATTTTGCAGCAGAGACGGGTTTTCTGTACAGAAATGTCTGAAGGCGGGAAACAAAGCCAGCGTGGTACTATCCTCTTCTGCCCCCCAGAAAGCCTCTGCAATCACCAAGCAAGCAGAGGAGCTGCTTCTCAGGGGAAAGAATAACTGAGGAGGGAAGAGAAACACAGAGAACATCAGAGAAATGCAGAGAATTTCCCAAAGTTAATTATAAATGCATATGCACATAGGAGGCAATGACACCAGGGTTCACATTTTCAATCCCACATGCTCAAAGGCAGTATTCTAACCTTTTTAACCTATCCACAAGTGTTGTGATTTGCTAAAGGTTTTAGCATCTCTAGACTCCATTGCTGGCAGAGGAATTTAGGAGTGCTGAAGGCTTCCAAAAGACACCCACAGAACAGCCTCCAAAACCTGAAGGGAGGCTTTCTTTGAAACTACTCTGTGATCCCTTGATTACCCATACAGGCTGTAAGATTATCCAATAGCTTCATACGGGAGCAAGAAGCTCCCAGGAGAGTTTTGTACACTCCTTCTGTAAAAATTTATGTTTCTGGAGAAGGGAGTTCACTCTGGGAGTTTTCATAGCAATGATAAAGTTACAAAAATGAGCTTCATATCCCACGCTAGTGGTGCTGTTTCACCTTAAAACAGCTACTCAACAAGTCAGGTGTTACTCTCTGAAGCAGACAGCTGAAGGAGCTTGCAGAGAGAGACATCACCTCCTCTTACAGTGACTGGCAGGCAGAACTGTCATATCTGGTCATGACACGAGGCCAGAGCTAAGGGATCCACAAGGAAATCCACCGCTCCTTCTGTTTCTGCATGTATTTGCATTGCCTAACACAGGGACAACTGCACAACCAGGAATTGTAGGGGGATGCAGAAGTAGTTTTGTTCAACTTCCTTTTTTGTAACTAGCAGCAAAAGGACATAAGTGCAAGCAGTACACAAGGACTATGTAGAAATATGGTAGAAGCACTTGTTGCTGCTCGAGTTGAGTTTCCTTCCTATAGAAGATCTAATGCCCTGTTATTGTCACACATGTAGAAGTTGCTTAGGCTACTTCACTGTTTGGTAGGGTTCACACTGTTCAATCCATTTCACGGCTAAATAACAAAATCTATTTCTTCAAATACTGCATCAAAATGTTACTGGTAATAAAGAAAAAGATACATTATTTTTAACACCCCTTGGGGAAAACAAATCTGGGAAAACTGTGTTTATAAATATCCCCCATTCTAATGCAATGTAAAATCCTTTGTATTTTTCTCAAAGAAAAGAAGAGCCACTGACAAAATATCTAGTGCAGGCAACTGCAACTGTTGCTAGCTTTATATTTCCACACTAAGCTGCTCTTCTCAGTATTTTTGAAACAAGGCTGCAGCACACATGAAGCCCATGAACTGCAGGAGAGAACTTTTGAAAGAAGGTCAAGCTGACAAGAGTGCCTTCCTGAGAGGAGCCAATGTACTTGTTTCCAGACAGGATTACAGCTAAATCAGAAATAATGCCCTTTAGCAAGTGGACACATATGATCTGCAGCCGTTGGAAAACCTGCCTGTTCAAAAGCTGCAGTTTTCCAAACTGTTAACATTGACAATGACATGGCAAAACTACTATTGTTTTCCAGAGGCTAATTATGAACAGGTGATGATTTGAGGAAAAATTCAGAAGTCAAATATTGAGCTCAGTTTGAGCTCATTAAGGTTGCAATTCAGCATCAGTAAAATATTCATAATGCACAAACATGTTGTAGTTTATATAAACCTGTTTAAAAAAAGATAACTCCAAGTAAAATGGAACAGAATTTGGTTTAATGTGTTCTCCTTTGTATGCAAATTACCTCCCAGCAGTTAATAAAGGTAAACACTGCTATCTTATTTAGATATATGTGGCAGCCTGTATGGGTTATATTTATATCTCGTGAACATTACCAATGTCAAAAATACATCCCTGGATCAGAGTTTGGCCACATCAGTAGTAAACTCAGGCCTGAGATTAGACAGTGAAGGCTGAGGATGCTGCGAACAGTGAGAAGAAACAATAACCAGAGCCAGGGTCTGTCTCCTCTTCTGGGGACTTACTATGGAAATGTTTAATTTACATATGAAAAGAGATGTAGATAGTACATCAGTGGAGCAGTTAATATCGACTTCTTTGAGTAAATCTCCATTTTATTCAAGTGCCTCTATATTTTGGATCCCCATGTAGAGGGAAGAATCAGGCTGCAGTCCCCTCTTGATATGACAGTGAACAAACTGAGGCAGCAATATCTACCCAAAAGGGCTTGCAGCTGCCCCTGTGGGCATTTACCCTATCCCACTTCAGCCCATGATTTTCTGTCTTGGAGAAGAAAGTTTTACCGAATGAGCCTCCTTAAGGTAAAAAATAATATGGTTTTTTACTTCATAAGAAAATATACCTTTTCTTATCTAGTGCTGACATCATTTGATAAACTCTTTGCTGCAGGCAAAATAACAGTACAAGGATATTTTTCATATTTTTAAAGGATGCTATATTGCTATTTTTCGTCACCTTTCACCATAATAGCCATTTGCTAGTTTGAAATTAAAATTTATTCCTTTACTGATTATTTTTCCGCGTATTATGCAGGTCGCTAATGAGTGCCAGGCTGCTGGCAGGGCTTTATTCATTTATTAGAAAGAGAAGAGCAGTGAAGCATTTAAAAGTCACATACACAGGCCATAAAATTATTTTGTGTTCACACATTGTAATACAGAACTAAAGTTAGGTCAAGACACAGGTGTCCTGAACTTAATGTAAAGTGTTTATTTCATCTGGATGGAAAACGGAAAATTTTCTTTACTGTGTTTGAACTGACAAACCATGAGGACCTTTAAATTGTTGAACCAACTTTCAGTACTTTAAAACGACTGTGCTCAAGCTGCATAACATTAGTAAGGGTTGCAAGGATCCTGTTTCATACAAACCCAGTTGGGGAAGGCACATATGGCTGAGGGGAGCTTTTCCTCTTGTGTGCTACTAGTTTTTGGAAGAATATTAAAAATAGAATTTGAAGATGAAGCCACGTTTCTTGGGGCATGCAAGTGTGTGATTACTCTAGTTTTTCCTTTTAATTTCTGTCAGCCATTCCTGGTTAATTAACCTATTTGTTCTCGTCACAACAGACTGACAGAGAATTCGCAAATGGTGCGAGATTCCTACCTGAAAAGTCCTACCATGTTATTAGGCTTATCACTTGAAGAAAAGAGGAAAACCAAAAAGAATGCATTGGATTGGATGTGTTTTTAAGCAAGAGAATTAGTCATTCCTTAGGCTGCAGCAGCTGCCTTGGGAGAAAAGGCGATTGTTATATTTTGCATTACTTTCCTTATAATACTAAAAACGTACCATAAAAAGCTAATTGCAGATATTCTCTGGACAACTGTGGTTCTATTCAGGGGCTTTACTGGGCAGTTTTGGCCTCGCAGCCTGGTCTTTCTCCTAAGAAATGTCAGTAAAGTCCCTGAATTAATGGACTGTGAAGTGCTTGGAAACATACCGTTTCACAAAAGTATACAGCGAGGATGTGACACTAATGGGAGGTGACCCGTGGGTTTATGACAAAATAGTCCTCTCTAACAGAACAACAACAAATTAATACAGCTTCTATGCACAGTAGCTTTGAACAAAGCAATATGTGCTGGAGTGGGAGGTGAAAAAAGGTAGAATAAGGAAAAATTGATCAAGAATAAGATTTGTAAATTATTTTTCTATTCCCGGTTTTGTTATCTTCAGGAGAAGGCAGCTGCAAACTGCAGGGTAAAGAAAATTAAAAAGGCAAGGCTCCATTGTAATTGGGTAATCGGAGAAGGAAAGTTAGTAGCATTCGGAGAGATGTCACATGAACCTAAGTGGTAAATTCCTGGATTTGCTCACACGGATTTGTTTTCTTTTAATTTCGCTGCTTAAAAAAAAAAAAAATAGATAGACATATATATAAAAATTTAAAAAATGCAGTGCAACTCCTTCAATCTTTTTGCAATTCTGCATGGTTGAACATTTGAAATGAGTTTGTGTATCACCCCCAGGCATTGATTCAGACTTGATTGGGGCAAAGCAGACTCCATGTGCTTATTTTTATACACGTCATTTGGGAAGTTATATAGCCAAGGGAACAGAAAATGTGTTGCTCCACTGCCAAATTATCCCATATCCCTCGATCAAAACGGGAGGTGATCCTAATCAACAAGTTGTGCGACCTTAGTGCAATGGCAATGTCAGGTCAACTCGGGAAAGTGAAGAGACAGATCTAAACACAAATAAAAAGAAAGAGGGAGACAGAAAGAAAGAAAGAAACAACCAACAATCCTTATAATTATCATCATCTGCTGCTTTTCCCTCTTCTGGCAAAGAAACACTCCATCCATTTGCAGAAATCGCCCGCGGAAACGTTACATCAAAACTAATCACAACGATTAAAATCAGCTTTTCTGTGCAAGAGGAGAGTAAAAAGCAAGTTGTAGGCTGGAATGAGACTGTTTTTTCCACCAAAAAAAATCCGAAAAAAAATACACGCGATATATATAGATATATATATATCTTTCTATATGCACGTTTCGAAGGAGATCAATTTTATGCCCGTGTGATCAGTTAATTTAATTTAACTTTTATTTCGGAGATTGATTCAGACTGGAGGTAGAGACATGAGCTAATTGTATCCTGATCCTTGCCTTGAGGGGTTTCAAAGCCCTGGAGCAACTATTCTCTGTATTTTGCTCTGTCTACCTTAGCCAAGCTATTGCATTTCTCTCTGGTGTAGCGAGGAGAGCAGACCGCTGCCGGGAGAGAGAAATATCGGAAGTGTGAGTTGGGGGAGGGGGGGG
>VZTI01004016.1:453288-485342 GCA_013397865.1 Struthidea cinerea | reverse complement strand
AGAAAGCAAGCCGCCCGCCGCCTGTTTCCAATCAGCGCGGTACAAGTTTATGTGAGCGTGCCCCGCGGGCACCGAGCGTGCTCGGACTGTTCGGGAGAATTAAAGATGGGCGAAACGCTTCCCTCTCCTGCGCTGAGCGGCGGGGGCTGCCGAGGAGCGCGGCTCCTCCCCGGCCGGCGGGGGAGCGAAGCGAAGCGAAGGGAAGGGAAGGGGCAGCACCGCCCGGTGCCCGCAGGCAGCGCCCGGTGCGCGGGGGGCGCGGTGCGGCTGGTGGCTCCAGTAATTGTTGTTCCCGGTCACGAGCCCGGAGGAGACGCTGCGCCTGGAACGCAACTTTCCAGCTTCAGCTGGCCCCGAGCGCCGGGGGCGGCCGGAGCCGGGGGCCGTGCAAGGGGGCTGGGCGCTGCGGGCGGGGAGTGGGGAAACTCCGCGGTGACCTGGGGAAGTTGGTTCCTTGCGCACGCCGAGTCCGGCGGGGGGCGGGGAGGGGGGAAGAAAAAGAAAAGAAAAGAAAAAAGTGTCAGTTTAATAGTTGCGGGTTGGGTTCGGCAGCGCCCGCGGAAGGATGCTCGGCCCGCGGAAGGATGCAGGCCCCGCGGGTCGGAGGCACTTCGCGAAACTTCCCTTTGCCTATTGAAAATGACTGCGGTGATTTTGGTGTATTAATTGCGCCCGAAGCGCAACACAAAATGTTCTAGCACACGCTAGAGGTCCCTCTCAGAGCTGTCAGACGTTAGGTTTTCAGGTTGGGTTGTTCTTCATTATTTTTTTCCCCGCTTTAACTGTTTGAACAAAACCGACTGTCCCTTCAAATGCCGGCGCAGCTTGCGTTGTTCAAATAAGGATGGAGAAAGATTGGCGACTTTTTTGTTTGTGCCCTGGTTGTTTGGGCATCTGTTAATAAACTGCACTCTTGAAAAAACGAATGTAAACGGTATTAATTTCATGCAGTGATTCATGAGTTTTGTTTGAAATAGCCTCACCGTTTGGCCAGTTCCGAATTTTGTTCTCGGTTTTCTCATGTGAATCCTGCCATGGAAGTAAACAGCATAAAACTTGAATAAGGATACCAGGCTATGGCTTGTGGTTTTTAAAAGAGAAACATGCAAGCAAGCAAAAAGCCAAGTATTAAGATTATAAAGAGTCAATAAAGATGATGGAGGTGACTAAAAATGATTGATCCCCAGAAATTGCTGTATCCAGACTGTGTTAGAGAACTAATTAGTCCCCCCAATCTTCATGTATTACAACAATATTATCACCATTTTACGGATGGAGAAACTGAGAAATAAAAAGAAGGTCACTGACTTGCCTGAAGCCATATAGCAAATAAAAGATAGATCTGGAATCAGCTAGGACAGATTTAGATCTCTTGCTGATTTGCACTGCTGTAACCATTGATTTCAGTGGAATTCTTCTGGATTTAAGTCAGGTTTGGACCTTATGTGTTGCTGTGTCCCTTAGAAACACTGACTTAATGTAAATTCCATTTTGACCATGAGTGAATTAGATGCAAGATTTTAGGGGGAGTGTTTAGTGTACATCCACTTTTTGAAAGACAAATTACTGTGAAACTTTAGGACTCTGCTGGCTTTTGATTATTCTTAATTTTTTCCCCATTACAATTTCATTTGTCACCTCAGCGTAGTTCCCTAGTTGGGTTTTGGAATGTGTTTTTTTTTAATGAACGATTTCCTCATGTCTAGTGCAGGTTCTTTTACTGGATTCTGAGAAGCATTTCTTACTAGATGTCTCTGAATGAAGCCTTCAGTTTTATGTTGGAACAGCCTGAGAACAAATGATTTTGCATGAGGAAAACTTTCATTCATTGCAGATCTCACTCAGGCAGAAATGAAAAATTGCATGAACATCGTATGCAAAAAAAGCCAGGCTTTCCCCTGCAGAGTGGAAAGGCTGCAAGTAGAAGACTTGCCCACATAGGCTCTTTATTGGATTATGGTAAGTTTGTGTATGGAGAAAATGCGATGTGAAGGGAAATATTCACTGATCATAACAAATGTTTGTACATTATTCAAAGTGGGGTCTCTCACAATTAACTAAATACCAAATCTGCCAGTCACAGTCAGATAGCATTTCACATGAGCCCAGCTGGGACAGAATGATAATTTCTGCTTTCTGTATTCCAACTACTTCAGAAATATTTTCAGGATACCATAAAAGTGACACAGATGTACAGATTGTGGTTGTGGTGCTTTACTCTTCATTTATTAATGTGTGCTGGTATATACAAACTGCCACCACTAAAGCATAATGTTATAAAGTTCCTGCTTTCATGTCGTCAGATGGATTTAGTAAGATGCTGGTACTTCAGGGAGCTGACAGACCCTCAGCATTGCTGACATCCCTGCAGTGAGGGTCTGACCTCACATCTTCATGTGTGGGGAAGCAGCCGTAGAACATGGGTGTAATTAAGACTATTCCACCCTCTGCCCCCTCCAGTCTGAGCTTATATATCTGAAATAGAAAGCATTTAGGTGGGAATTATGGCCACAGAGTGCATGTGGTTTGTTTAAGACCTTCTACTGGCTCACTGCTGAGCAGAGTTTTAAACGCCAGAGCTTTAGCCTCCTTTCTCATGTTCTGTGCAGTAAACTACTGTGCCTCACTTGCAGTACGTGTTCAACTCTTCTCTTGTACCAGAGGAAAAATAATGTTGATCAGAAGCAAATTTTAGCGGAGATGCCTGCTGTTACTTATTTTGGATCCTTTTACACTGTTGCGGCGGAGCCAAGTTGGATCTCCTTCCAGGAAATAAATTTAGTTAGTTGTTGGTTTTTTTCTGACAGAAACATAATTCTTACTCTAAATGAAATCTTTTCTGTTGGTCTGTGTTGCATTTATGTTTTCTTTTTACAGCCTGGCTAAAATTCATCTCTGGTGTAGTGCCATTGACTTCTGTGATGTTTCACAAAGCATTAATTTGTTTTTCTGTGTTAAAATACAGATTTCTGTTGTCCCGCTTTCCACAGAATACTTTTTTTTTTTAAAGAAAGAAGTTTGATTTTAGAAGGAGACAAATATAAAATGTACATCTTCATTTTTATTTTGCCCACCTTTACTTCTTGTGTAGGCAGAGATCTTTTCTTCCGCTACTTCTTTGGTAAATTAGGTTGAATGTTTATGTTTAGAGAATGTCCATAGGCAGGAGAAGGGAGTAGCTACTATCTTCCTAGCTGATAACACCTTCAAAAAAATCTGGAAGTGAAAGCCATTAGCACATTCCATACTGATGATGTATGCTGTAGCTTTAATACTCTTGGGTTCTCTAATGTGTATTTCAATCATGCTTTTAATCCAGAAATCAAATGAACAACATCCCATGTCCAAATGAGCCAAAGCTGATGCTGTAGAAAGTTCCGTTGTAATCCCATGTTTATGAAGTGCATGGCTCACCTGATAACCTTTTCCTGGTAGATCCTCCTCTGGCTGCCTGCCCCCACTGGCGATGGAAGGTACGCTCTGACGGGGTTGGCAGGTTTGTGCAGACGCGGCTTTGCAGGTGGTTTGTACGCGGCCGAAGTCTTCGGGGGAGGCATACAAAGCTTAGGAGTGCTTGCTGGGGCAAAGCACAGCTTGTCCTGACAAATTGTTTAGTGGCTTTTACTCAACTGGTCTTCCTTGCCCAGTGCACTAATGTATAAGGAACAGCCTTTAAAAAAGACTAAAACTAAAAAAACACCTCTGAACAGCAGAGTTGCTCGAAGATGATAGGAAAAGGAGTTCTGTCTCACACGGGTTAATGGCTCTTTCTGCTTCTCATTCTCAAGCAAGACCTCTGCAGCTGTGGTTGTTCCCCCTCAGCCAGCACTAATGACTCAGTTCTGCCTCAAACCTCAGGTTCAGTAGAGGCATCTATGGGTTTTTCCTTATCTTCCCTGGCATAATTCAGGATGACTCTCAGGATGATTTGCAGAGCAGCCAACTTGCAGGTCTGTAGCTGGTACTACAGAGGCTCAGGCATGTGCACCCCACTTCTGACTCTGTGATTGTGGGTGCCTCTATCTAACAGGCTGCTGGTGTGGGAACAAAACTATCTCCTACTGCTGTACTAGACTGGGTGAGACTTCAACTTTTAGTTCTTACAGATGAACTCTGAAGCCACGTCACGATTTGATGATCAGATCAATCAGGCAGAAATGATGGGAGGTTGTCTCAGCCAAAGTATCTCCAGCAGACATGAAGAAATGTTAGTATTTCTGCATAAGTCACAGGTGAAACTTAATGTAAAGCACAGCATGCATCTCCAATCATTCATCTTTGAGGAAGGTGAGCTTAAGCTGGAACCACAGCTAGAAGGATGATTGGGGAATGGAGGGTCTGTCATTTGAAAGGAGATTAGAAGCGCCTTGAATGTCCTTGTTAGCAATGTGTAGTCTGCAAAGTGGTATGAAAATTCCCTGTGAAGTCACACAGGTAATGAATCCCAGAGAGAAGAGAAGTAGCTATTCAAGCTAAATGACAATAAATATGGACATAAACTGGGCCTGCTTAGGCAGTAGTTTCCCAGAACACTTTTGGATGCATTGAAGATGCAGCACTGAAAATGAGATCTTAGATTTGGTAACACTCGGTTTTGTACATACCTTTAAAACCTGGGCTACTTGGAGAATATTTCCAAAAAGGTACCTCAGTGACCTTAGATGTGACCAATAGGCTAATATTGACTAAGTTTTTTTATCAACATTTCTCTCGGTGGACAAAAGATTAGCTTTTTTTGAGAAAATACACACACACACACACACACATATATAAAAATATATATAAAAGTTGGTCAAAAAGCAATTTCCCATACCAGAAAACCACTGTTTATTTTGTATATTCTTAGATAGAAATGTGAAAAAGACCAACTGACAGAAAAAAAATTTAAAAACACCTGAATTTTTCACAGAAAAAAATCAATATCTGTTCTTTTGATCTGTGAAAATTTTGCGTAAGTTTTGTCAGTAAGAGGAATTTCTGATTTGCTCTTCACATAGGATCCTTGGTTTATTTTCATTCCAGCTGCAAAACTTATTTCTCTTTCAATAGTTCCTCATTTTTTCCAAGTTAGACCTTTAATGCTTACAGTTTTCCTATGATTTATTCAGTGGCATTCACTTTATTTTCAACACATTCTATAAGAAGGAGAGAGGAGATTTAGTAAAAGAAACATGAGCAAAAAGCCCTTTTCTCTTTTCCTCACTCTCTTACAGACAACTTAAAAACATCCTCTCGATCACCCAGTCACCCCGTCAACTTTCAGCAAGCTAATTTGCTTGTATGCCCGGTCTGTAAATCCTGGTGGGGCAGGAACATCTCCCCTGCTGCAGCAGAGCACTGCAGGTATTCAACAAGTAATTAATAAAAGCTCCTGCTATCAGTGTTGCCGGGAGAGTAGGGAGAAGAGAGGAGTGGCAGACATTGAGTATGACTCCAAATAACTGTTGGAAACCAAAGAATCCAGGGGTTGCCAAAGTAGCTGAAAGTTTACTTCCGACGAGCACTTTGCCTTTAAACAGCTTGATTTCCCTCTGTGAACGGAACTTGGCGGCAGCATTAGATGGAAGAGATGCGTATCGCAGCTTGCGTGGGGAGTGCAGGTCCATCAGCACCATCGCAGAGCTGGCAAGGGAAGGAGGGAGGAGCGCGCGGTTCGCCAGGATCTAGGGAATGGAATGAAATGGGGGTCTCTAGCTAAAATACCCATGCGGGTCTCCCCAAGATGTACTGCTTTCCAAACCAGGCGAGACTCACCTAGAGGTTTAGTTAAGTTGCCCTGAGAGAGATTGATGGGCCATCCGTTCAGCACAAGGGACCGGTGCTGAATAATTCACAGATCGCTATCGTTTCTGTAGCCCATTATGCACCCATTACACCAAATCTTTTCCAAACACTGGCGAGAGATAATCCATGCGCTAAGGACCGCTCTCACAAGGTAAACAGACAGGTTTGACATCATTCGTCTATAGCAGCCTGCTCTGCTCTAAGTGGGATGGCAGGAAAGGGGTTTGACAGGCTTGACATCTGTGTGGGAGGGGGCCTCGAGTGATGTCGGGGCAGCTGTCCCAGCTGGCGGCTGCAGGTGAAGGCATGAAGACCATTACAGGAGAAAATGAGAGAAGGGCTGGCTAAATCGGCAGAGGACAATTTACACCCTGATTATCGAAGGGGGCTCACAGATGCAAGGAGGTTAGGGAGAACCTCCAAGACTGGTGAAAGTCCAACGGAGAAATTCAAAGAGAGTCAAAAGGGAGAGCTGGGCAGGTAGGGCTCCATTCTGTGTGGACAAACAGAAGGCCAGTGGGTTTATTCTAGACATTCAAGAGATGGTCACTAATGAGATCCAGGTGGAATCTTACATGGATCTGCAGCTTGGCTCTGGAGAAAGGGCAGAGAGGAAAGTGGAGTTCAAGGTGGCTGCTGAGGGACAAAATGAGGAAGTGCAACCTTCCATATCCTCCAGCTTTTCCTTACAGTGGCCTCTCTGGTACAAAAATATCTTGGGATTCCTGGAGGCAAAATGAGGACATGATTTTTGCTATTAGCAGAAAACTGAATTTCTAAGGCTTTAATGCTGTTTCAAGGAAGAGACTTCCTGAGAAACCGGTAGGCAGGAGTGTTCCTGTTTGGGAAGAACTCTGGTCAGGAATAAAACAGTCAGCTCTTTCTCAGGGGGAGAGGTGGTTCTTTCAGGGAAAACTGTGGCTTTGAAGAAGTATTTTCTTTAACTCAAAACTCTGTATTTATTACTGGCCACGTAAGGTCTTTCCTTTTTTCTTTAGTCTTCTTCAAATATTTGCATCAATGTCCTGCACCTGAGAGTTCCACAGGTTGCTGAGAGATAAGCTGTAGAGTGATATCCTTATTCATTTATAAGCTAGTGCCTTTTAAAATTCCATTAGGTGCCCTCTTGTTTTATGAAGGGCATCTGATTTCTCCTTCACACCATTCTTTATTTTATATACCTCAATTCCATCATCTTTTACTGTTTTCCTTTCTAAATGAAATAGTTCTGGTTTTAATCTTTTTGTTTAGAAATACCCCCACATGTCTCTAATCTTTTCTGTTGCCTTTGGCTACCTAGTGTAGCTATCTATCACTCCCATCTTGCTTCTCAGTGGATCTTTTAAAGCTAGTTCCAAAGTCATCAGCGTGAAAGAGACTGAGGGATGATCTTGTGGTTAAAGTATATCAACAGGACTCCAAAGTTCTTCTTCCAGATCTCCTGCCCTATGACCTTGGACTAATGACTTGGATGTAGAGTTTCACCGTTTCCCTTTTGGTTCCAGAAAATATAATGGGGAAATCTCAAGCAAAATATGTTAAGTGTTTCTCCATGTCTGGATGGAAATTATTCTAGATGCATAGCCATATTAAATGTAGTAGTTTTGATTGTTTTTCCACAAGGCAGTTGCGTGTGTGTTGAAATTTGTAACTTCTCCCTAAGTCTTTGATTGCATGGTGCTTGACTGTTTCCTATTTGTTACACTCCTCTGATATTAGGTTCCAAACATACTCAATTAAGTAATTTCTTTTTGTTATTTTATGGTGAACTTCATATGGAAAGTATGAGTTACTAGCAATTTGGGCCAAACAGACATATGACTTTCATGTATCCTTGGGGACTTGGAAAGTCAGCGCAGTCCAGATGAAAGTGAAAAACAGGATCGAATCCTGACTTTTTACATGTAGGACACAGCCCGTTCCTGGGAGACAATAGGTACCCTTACTCCCACTCATACTTCCCACATGTGGGATCAAGACTAAGATATTGCTGGCTTGTCTCCAGTCTACACAAACTAATTATTCACAACCTGTCAAGACTCTCCCATCTGGTTCCCGCCTCTGACGTTTTCAGCAAGGTCTGGCTGTTACATATTTCTGGCACCTCTATCACTCTCCGAAAGCCCACGTAAGGTCTGGGGCACGTTACTGCCTGGGTGTGTCATTTGGTGCCTCATTTCTGGCACACAGGAGGCAGGAGCACTCTGGCTGGGTGGACGTGGCTGCCACAGCCCCACACTCCAAGGAATCTCCCAAGCACACACACCTTCCCAAGTGTCATCGCTTGCTGCAAAAAGGTCATGTGTCAAGCACTGGGAGAAGAGATCTATGAGGTGTCTGAACTATAAAACCTTCCTTTTTAAAACTTCTTCTGCCACAAAAGATGCTGGAAAAATGCACTTTGATAGGATGCTACTCCAACAGAATAGTAAAAGCAAGATGCTTAGATATTTGTAGCATAAAGCTAAGGAAAACTACATTCTTCTTTAAACTGCAATATTTTTGTCTGCTTGTTATCCCCCTAGCCCTGTAGCTCCTTTTTTTTTTTTGCCTTGATGTCCCTCTTTCCCTTTGTAAGCAGATAGCCAGCTCCTGCTTTCATGAATCCCCCAGACGGCACTGTCTGCTCCTTCCTCTGGAGCTCAAGCCTCTCTACATATTCCCGTGCAAGCCCCAGGAAATTTGGTGCTCTTCCGGTCTCTCTGAAAGGGGGCCAGTCCTGGAAGACTCTCCTGATAACCCCAGTCAGGTCCATAGGCTTGTTTGTGTGATTAAGGATAACACAGGATGCTCAGGGGTGTTGGGACATCAAGACTCTTTGCAGCTTTAAAAAAGAAAAAGGGTGGTTTGGATTTTGGTGGGGTTTGGAGTGCTTTTTTTCCCTTATGCCTTATAGCTGGCATTTTGTCATAGCCTTCTGCTCACTAGCATTCCCATGATACATGAACATGCTCAAAAAAAAATTTCCTTTGAGAAATCAGTGGGCTTCATTAAATTTTCAAAGTTTAGAGCTCTGATCCTCTTTGCCCCTCTCCACGGGCGGCTGGCCCTGCCAGATTCTGATTGCTTATGTGAACATTTGATAAATCTCACTGTGGACTACATTTGCTCTTTCACCCAAGCAGTCATCACACACATTTTCCTAACACTTTAAAATTATGCCTGCCAAACGTTTTCTGATGTAAAGTTAAAAGCCATCTATTACTGAAGTGATTTTTCAGCCCTTGTGGGCATGTTTTTCTTTCTTTTTTTTTTTCCTTGTGTAGTTCAGATAGTTTCAAGCTCTTTTAAACAGGCTGCCAAGGGTCAGTTTCAAAAAAAGATTTCTTCTTTCATTTTCTCCTAAAAAGTATGGTGGTGCTATTATTTTCTTTTATGCAACTCCTTTCAAAGCTGAATTCAAGTGAATGTAGTGTTGTCTTACTGCCATGGCCACAGAGAACTTAATATAAAGCTGGAGATGGCTGCTTCTTCTCTGTCAAGGTGTCAGTCCTGCACTTGCATCGGTGACACTCCTTCAGAAGCGGCCTCCACCGTGTGCCGTGGCACTTATGCCCTGCTGTGCTCCTGAGATGCCCAAACTGGGGATGTGGCTTGAAGGGTACACAGCTCCCACCTGGCTGCCATGCTGACTCGCAGGGAAGGGAACTGGGATGGGACTGGATCAGACATCCACATTTGAAACCCTCCCAGGTCCCCCACTCTAAGGTGGACCTGTGTGGATTTGGTTGTATCTTTGCAGACCAGGGATCTGGCGTCATTCGCAGCCAGGCTCTATATGCAAACCATTTGTTCATATTCGGGGCTTTGCCTGACCCTTCCCTAATTTTTACTGCCTGTACAGATCATATTCCTCCTGTCAGTGTGTGAGCAGAAGGCAAGATGTTACTTCTTTCCTCCCTGATCCTCTCTTTCCTCCCCTTCTCAATGCTCTGGGCATTTTCCTTTAAATGCCTCTATTTCTCCTCTGGGTTCCAGAACTGTGCGTAGTTTTTGAAACTGATTAAAGCAGTTTGTCCTACCATGGCAGAGAGATGCTAAAACGGAGCATGTGTGTCTCTTGGTCTTAAACCAGGATTTTTCTTACTCTTTTTCCTAGTTTATTTTTTAGCAAACTTGGTTACATGGCATCATGGTGTAAAAAAAACCAAAGCAACTCTTTGCTTTCTAGAGAGCACCAGCCTGATAACACACCCAGCTTTTTTCCAAAACCCTGCTAGTGCCCTTGAACTTACTGAAGCCTGCTCCAGCATCAAATGGTCTGAGCAATCTGAATTTATCATTTCCCTTCAAAGCTCCTTGGCAGGACCTTTATTTGAAATTGCATTTGCTGCTTGTTTGTGTCATACTTGCACTTCATTCAGTTTCTAGAAGTGCAGAGACTTGGGTCTGGGCCAGTCCTAAATAAAGAAGCTAATACACAAATACCCCCCCGCTCCGCCGAAACACAAGAAAACAAAACATCATGTAAAGCCTCCCAGGGTGCAGATAGAAGCCTAGTAACAATATAACACTTAAACTGCGCTGCAATTAAAATATAATCCTTTAAATTTTTTGCATTTGGAGGGAGGAGAGGGTTGGAAAGAAGTGCAGAGAACGAGTCAGAAGCAAAGGCATTACAATTATTTACCCTCAACATGGAACTACTTAAGCACACCATAATTGCATCACAGAAGGTATGCATACCCCGAAACCAAAAAGGAAGCAGGAAGGCAAGGAAAAACAAACACAGTATGATGAACCAAACAGGTAACCTTCAGGAAAAGGAAATCTAGCCCTGGCTAACCCAAAAGACAGGAACGTAAACTGACAAGGAAAAATGGAAGATGGGAAGAAGGAGGGCTGAGAGGATATTTCAAATGCAAAGAGACACATTTCTACAAACAAATGTGAAATTTAAATATCTGAAAGAGAATTAGTGAATTTGCTGGATCAAAGGGGCAGTTAAAAATGACAAGATACAATTATAGAGACTACATTATATCCTCCCATCAGTCTTTACCAATTGAAAATACAGTCACTCTCTACATATTCTATTTAATTACTGTAGATGGGTGCCTGTCAAACACTGAGGTATCAGAAGAGAAACTGCAGGATTGACATGCTAAAGTAACAAACCTCCCAGAGCAGATGGCATCAATCAAGACTGATAGCTGTTAACAAAATCATGCGAGTTTCCCTTAAAAATAGGCTATTCTGTTGTACCAAAGCAAGGGAACATTCCATGTATTTTACTTTAAAATCAAGATCCTCTCAGCCAAATGAAAAAGAAGGAAATGTTGAAATATAAGTTAGCAAATTACAAAATCTGCTGAATGCTAAGCATGACTGATCCAGTAACAGTGAAACGTGCCTTTTATAACTTCCTAAAAAAATCTTGAAGATCTCAATGAAGCCATGGATTATGCAGAACCATTTAATATAAATTTTTAAGGAAATTTCAGAAAGTCTTTGATAATTTATCTCAGAAGATATTGTTAGGAAAATATCGTAATCATGAAGTGAGATGCAAAACACTGCCCAGGATCTGTTTTACAAAAGAAAGCAAGTGTTGCAGGAACGAGGAGTGGAAGGTTGGCAAGGAAGGCAGGAGAACCCTTTGATGAATTATCAGAACAATAAGTTGGGACATATAAACGTAACAATGTTGGGAAAATTATCTGACCCCTTGGTCACCCAGGACGAGATGACTCTGAAAAACTTGGACACCCAAATAAAGTGACATGAAGAGGAAGATGACATTAATTTTATTGCTTTGCCAACACAGAAAGTGCCAAATACGAGAGGAAATATTTTGTGTTCTCTGAAAACACTCTCAGGTTATGAAAAACCTCTTAAGCCCTCTGATTTTCTTTGTCATGTTAGAGCAGGGCAGCAGTGGAAGGGGCAGACTGTGGTGCTTGGTTGCCTGAAGGCAGAGCTGCAGAGGCTCCAGGCAGACCAGAACCTGGGGAGCACCGAGAGGGGGCTCCCCTAATGCAGCCAGGCTCCTCACCCTCTGCTGGGGTACTGCCAGTTTACCCGAGTGAACTGGTCTGGTCACCCTGTTGAACAAGAGTTAAATGCAGAACGGACCCAAAATGCCCCAAAAGAGCTGGTTTGTTAAGAGAGGAGACAGACCATATCATAAAAGTAAATTATGTAATGAATACAGTTGGGAAAATAAATTATGTATTTCATTTTACTCTTCCAAAATATTAGGAAAATTTTTGTGTAGCAGTGTTAGTTTGTAACAAAGAAACCAGTGTTATTCCTGGAAGACTCAGCTTTTCTGCATTCTTGCCTAGAACTGGCTGCATCATCAATCCTGCCTATTTCCATGTTTATTTCCCAGCCTTTGCATACTGAACCAGCCAGGGCAACGATCTCACAAAGATCAGAAATGCAAAAGGAAACATAAAGCCAGAAAGTCTAAAGCTGATAAGAGGAGTTATATTTTGATACTAAATGGAAACTGCCTGGTGCAGGATGAACTAGGGACCTTTAATGGTCCCTTCCAACCCAAACTATTCAATGATTTGAAGATTCTATAACTGACAGCAAATATCATTCAGCTCAGCATGGGCTGGCAGAGTGAGGTTCACCTGGGGTTGGTCCTTGGGAGAGAGACAGAAGAGAGGACCGTACAAAAATGGGACTTAGTGCCTTACAATGAAGCTGTGACTGGACCCTTCATATTTTTTTTAATAAAAATAATGAAATTTTGTAATCCAAGGGTTCCTTTCACTGCTCTTGTGCATTTTCCTTGCCTTTCTCCTGCAGTGATCATGTTCTGCTGCAAAAAGTGTTTGGTTTGTTATGAGTTATTTGAAATTTTGTCAGTCCTGGAATGGGCAAGAAGGAAATGGGGAGATGCTTGAATAAAGAGAAATCCTAGTTTATAGAAATGAATAGGTCATGATTAAAGCAGTGAATAAGTTCCTTTCATCTCACACCAAATACAGCATTTGTGGGATGTCAGGATTATGAATTTCTTGTGAATGACTGGAGTTCAAAATACTCCTGTCTGTAATTTTGCAGCTCGTGGCACTTCAGGGTCCAGGAACCATCAGAAGAAATTACAGAGAGGGAAATAATTTGGAGAAGAGACTTCAAGTTTATTATGACCCAAATCACAGTAGAGAAACAGAAGATGAATTTTGTTCCAACATACAGTACATGCTTTAGTCTGCTAGCTAAGAAATAATCATATGAAATCTCTCTGCCTAACCTGATCTACAAATAAAATCCATTTAATTCCTCCACCTTTCCCTGGCAGTAAAGAGTAACAATACAGGTAAAATGGTAGATATCTTCAGGGTGATATTACCAACCCTGAATTTTTTTGTTGCTTATCTAAAACAAAAACAAAACAAANNATCTAAAAAAAAAAAAAAAAAAAAAAAAAAAAAAAAAAGGAGGTCATATTTTGTTCTTCTTAATCAGTGTCCCCAGTGGATGCTTCTGATCTTCTCTAACAGAGTATTTTAGGAGGAACTGCATTTGAAAGCCCAGGATTTGTCTTTTTTTTAACAGGACTGCTAATCTTAGGTGCGAAATTGCTGAGCTCTGAGAGTGCTGAGATGCCAGGCTCGACGGAGGCCACCAGAAAATACAAAGCACTCAATATCCAGTGAGCTTCCCACAAACTCCTTTACAGAGACTCCTAGGCTAACACCTCTTGCTGTGCGTACACGTGAAGGGGAAGGAGGAAAGAGAAAAGCCACATCACACAGTTTTCCATTCACAAGGGCAGGCTGTGTAATCTCCATAGCTCGGTTCACATCTTTAAATATTCTCTGGATATTAATGAATTTGGCATTCATGTCTGCCAGTCACAAAATAGCAATTTGCAAGCTGCTCCGAGCATCCCTGCATGTGCCAGGGTTTCATGGCGGTGGTCAGAACCTCACAGGATTGGACACACTGGACAAAAATGCCTATATTCAGCTATGCATAGGGAGTTCCCCTGTTTCCTTGGTTATCTAGTACATTTGCAAATAGATGTTCTGCTGAAGGCATTATTAAGTGCTATCAACAGCTTCTTCAATCCATAAACTGTTCACAGGGCAGGGTAAAACTGATTGCTAACTAGAAAGCACAACTACATCCCAGTAGACCAGCAAACAGAACAGCGGGAGTCACTGTCCTAAGGCAAAGAAATGAGTACCAAGGTCTGTCCAGAAGTTAAGACAGAGCATGTGGGACATTCCCTGGTCACTCACAGGGAGGGAAATGGTTGCTTGGTGCACCGTGCATTTGTGAATGGTGGGAGTGTTATGAGCAGGCAGTTAAACCGGGAGAAGTACTTTTCTGCTCTGTTCTGAGTGAAATGAGAGAAACAAGTTCCCAAAAGACGCAGAGAGTCACCCATAGAAGTTGTGGACTTGTTTCCACTGTGCTCAGATCCTCTCTTTTGCTATGAGCAGATGACAGCAAAGGTTAATTTAAAATTATGATTATTTGAAAAGAATAACCACAAATTAATATAATGGTAGTAATGATAATGGCCATCTCTCGTTGCATTTTTTTATCAGCAGATTTCAAAGTTTATAAAAAGAGAGGTGTTTTACTTTGGATGCATTTTCCAGAGAGGGAAACTGCTGCAAAAAAGATGGAGTGACCTATCCAAATTCAGCCAGGAGGCAATTGGCTGAGTCAGGAATGGAAACCCGAGTGCCAGCCCAATGAGGAAGGCATCCTAAAACAAATGGAACCAAGCAGAAATGGGAACAATGTCCCCACATTTCAGCAGTGAGAAGTGCCAGCTGCCTTATTCACCATTTCTTTCTTTAGAATATTAACACACACTTTTTTTTTTTTTTTTTAAGATGAGTATTTAATAATTACTGAACAGGCTCTGCGGTTCCTCTACAGGATGGAAACAAACACTTAAGTCTCTCCTGCCAGCCCCACCCAACACCTACTCAGTTACAACAGATGGATGAGTGCCACAGACCAGATGTCAAAATGATACCAAATTTGACACTGCACAAGAAACTGTAGCATGCTGCAGAAAAGAACCGCTCCCACGGTAATATTATTTAAATGCCAGGTTGCACTGATCCCTGTTAAAAGATCCCTGTTAAAAGATTCCTGATGTGCACAAAACCCAGACAGCAAAGGCTGCAGTTGCTGCCACAGCCTCCTGAAATCTTTCCATCTCTTTTAATAGTCTTGCCTAAATTTTGTTGTCTTCTAAAGGTGGGAAGGTTTGCGGGAAAAGGATATAGAAATACCTGGTTGGAGTCCAAGAGGGATGAGATGAGTGTCTCCTCTCCTTGGAACAGCTTCGATTACACCTGCTTTTGTAGTGCCTGGTAAATAGGGCTGCTTGGGCTGCTCCTCGCTGCCCTTGGACATCAGCCTTGAAGGACAGGTGATCACTCTTCTGATGTAGAAGAGTTCATCTGAACTTCAGACATGCCTTTGCAAGCCTTGTTTGACTTCTCCCAGAGCAACAAACCCTTGCAAACAGAAACTTGTACAGTAGGACTGGCACACTCATCCCAGAGTCCTGCCAAAGTCTCAGCAGTTCAGACAGGAAATATGTACAAACCAGTTGTCTGACAAGAAAAGGTCTGTCAAAACTGAGGCTTTTTGCTGGATTTTTTCAGTTTTGATTAAATCATGAAGGGCAAAGCCTTCTTGATTAAACTGAGTGGACAAATGACCTAGAAATACCAAAAGTCTGCTGATTTGAGCAACTGCGTAGGAGAGCCTAGACACCTGGAACCTGTATGAGAGAGAGGATCACCCTTCAGACCTGAGAACGGTTTTCCTTTTGTCCTAATGGAGGTTTGAAACCTCAAAACTACCATTACCCAGATAAGTACTTGTTATTGTCCCACTGTCCCTATGCTGGACATAACATACGTGGATACAGGAAAGGGAGTCCAGGAAGATCATGGATGACACTGTCTTACTAATTGTAATTTTGAACCTCTGAGTGTCTATCTTTTTCAGAGTATTTAGCATTTTGCAGCATTCTGCCCCAGTTGCGTGTAATGAGCCCTTAGCTCTTTCACAAATGAGACCTCAAGTCATTACAGTCAGACACCCATAGCAAAAACAAAAGAGGGTTTTGGTACCCACTTTGTCTGGTTTAGGTGACCAGTCCACTACCCTAACACAGAAACTTTGCAGCAGAGCCAGGGATATAGTCAAAGGATGTATCTTCAGCTCCAGGCAAATCCGAGACAAACTGTCCGACTGCAGATGCCTATTCAATGAGTCGCATCCATCCTGGGCCCTGAATGAGGCAGAGGCCCTGTAGAAAAAGGAGCATGTGATTAGATCATTAGCTGCAAAAGAAAATGTGGCAGTGGGAGAAGCAACACAGCCATGCTGGCTTTAAGCTAATTAGTGGGGAAACGGTTTTATTGTAGCTGTTGCTGTATGGAGGATCCTAGTGTTGGGTAACTTGTATTACTGTCACACCTCTAGCTGGCTGAGCAAACTTACCATATTCTCTTTGGTGCCCACAAGCTCTTGGTAGCATAAGGGAGTCAGGATCCCTTTTCAGATCAAAGCTTAATCATGTTTCTGCTGCCTTATCACGTTCTCTTTATTTTCAGCACATGCGTGGGATCACACAAGGCGGGCATGGCCTGAAATACCAAGGCACTACATGTAAAATGATGGCTGGTTCTTGGCAGCAGAGTCAGGAATTCAACATGTTTTTAATATTCTGTAAGGTCTTTGCTTTCCAACACTACGTAATCTCAAAGAATATAATCTATTCCAAAATCCTTACAGTGTATCCGTGTATCCCTGAATTTTTGAGAAACTCTGATATTTTTTCCATAAGGCACAAGGAGTTAATCCATGTTAATCATTAACTGACTCCAGAACAATAACACATGAGTGCAAGTTCTTTGTGGATATTGGGCCTCATTACTATGTTCCTATTGGAGCAGTGACCTCACCGTTTTGGCTTGTATCTCATCAACACCACCTAACACTGTAGCGATGGAGGTACCAGAGGGTTACATACATGGTTTTTGAATTCTGTGTGCTTTAATAGAGGTTTTTTTACGTCACACAATTTTGCAAGGCAAAATTTTGCAGCTCTGATTCCCAAGATGGAAGGCAGTTTCCTTGATCTAACCGAGATCAAAGAGGTGATGCCCACTTGTATCTTCACATCAGTGCCACCGTGCTAACAGTGATGGGATTCTATCAGTACAATTGTTGGTCAAAATAAAATGAAAACTTCCCTGTTAATCAGTCACATTAGTAAAACTGTCAACACGAAAGTCCTGATACAGTAAAGGAAGCCTAGTAACCGAGGGCAGGAGGGGACATGGGAGAACTTTCAGAGTTCTGTAGTTGACTATTTTGTACTAGTTGATTAGCAGATCACTGAAACTTCTTGTAATAAATATTTTCTTTGTGACAATTATGTTTGATAAAGTGTTGGAGAGGACAAGGAATAGTAAAGAAGAGCACCAAGTAATGCATATCAATTCTCCAGGTCATGATGATGCAAGTTGAAAGAGGGGGCACAGGAGAAGGGATGGTCTGAAAATAAAAAGGAGGAAGAAAAGACAATGGAAATGTGAGGCACAAAAGAGCAATTGAGGGAGTTACTTGACAGCTGAAAAGAGCCAAATATGTGTCTCTGGACTGCTCTGAGTTCCCAGTGAAGCCCCCAAGTAAGGGTGCAAATCAGAGTTTGAAATGTGTTCCATCAGTGCACTTTCCACCCCATAATCTGTCCCCAGAGGCAGTTATCTACCCCTAATCATCCAACAGCCCTTCAGGAGCCCTGGCTAAAGGCGAAGGGAAGGAGTATTTGAGGCCATGGTTTCTGTGGCTCAGAAGACTGATTTCCCTTCATTTAAGGATTAATGTTTTTCACAGTTCTAAGGATGACTGCTCAGATGTTCTTAATCGTGTGTGTGCTTGCCTGATGGGAAATGTGCGAGAGCACTGGGGGACTGTGGCATTGGTACGTGGCAAATGGCAATTAACAGAACAAACTCTGCTTCTGGCAAATTAACCTTGCCCAGAATTCTAGAGGGGCTTTTGTGGTGGTGGTGGTGGTGGTGGTAGTGGGTTTATTTTGAAGTGAATTTATTTGATGAAATAAAGGAAATTGAGGTTATAATTTCAAAAGTTTTGCAAGGATGGAGTCCTTCGTCCCTGACGCGTGCACTTATTTTTCAGTTCTGCTTTCCCATTTCTGTTTGCCTAGGCATTGGCCTGCATCCTTTCATGTGTATTGCCTCTGATGTCTGACTCATTATGGCAACAGAAATGTTGATGCCAGACCCAGAAGCAGTACTTAAAAACCTGCTATTCTCTCTCCTTCAAGCTCAAAGCTAACCCAGTTTGTGGCAAATGAATGAAATGCAATCATTTGGCACCTTGTCCATGCATCAGTTTGGAAACATAGGACCTTTCTCCTCTGCTTTTCTGTGTCTTTTTCTATTTGACCAGGCTGCCATAAAGACCAGTAACTCTAGGGTGTGGAGTTTAATGATTGGAAAGGAAATAACTGGTTTATTGCATTCTCTCTTGTGTTGCCAAACCTCTCCTCTCACCTCCTAGTATGTTTCCCATTGTCTCACATCCAGGATTAAAGAGATTCCTGGATTTCAAAGGGAAAAACAATCATCCTTATCCTTTATGTTTGGGATGGAGGATAAATGGATAAGGCAGCAACAGAAAAGAAAGGTAGAACAGGACTTGAAAATTATTGCAGTCTGAAAACTCAAACAAAGAAGTTAAGTGACTACTCCCAAATACATTGTTTAAAAAATAATCCAGGCTTCTTCTCTTCCTTCTTGCTTTGTTTTGGAACATCACATGGTCATGAATACTAGAGACTGGCAAGAGCTGGGCACTGTTTTACCCAAACACCAGCAAGGACACGTGGCTGAAAGCACAGAGATTCCCCCCACACATGGCTAGGGACAACAATCCTGGCAGGGCTGCAGGACTTGGTGCCGCCTTGAGTAGAGCATCACAATTGTTGGGTGCCAGGTGCCAAGGTGAGGAGCTGGAACCTCCTGAGGAAGCAGGCAGGGTGATAGAAAAATGGAGAAACTTAGATAAAGAGGGGCAGGATCATCCTGGCTTTCCCACAGGTATTACTGCTGTTTGTTCAGCTGTTTGTGTGGCCCCATAGGAACAAAAGGGCAGCCAGGGATCCTCCCAGAGAAGTGTGGGAAGTCATCTATCCTGAGATATAATCACATCTCAAAGAGGAAGGGATTTTTCTTTTCTCCTGCTTTGAAGCTGACAGCCATGCAGTGGTTTTTTTCTTTCCTCCTGGTTTTCTCCTGGTTTCCACAGGATTGCAAAGGAGAAGAGATAAAGCAGAGTGAGGAGATTGTAGAAAGCATGTTCAGTGTAGCTTCACATATCAGTTCAGTGTATTTTCTGCACCACTTTTCCCTGTCTTTGCTCTTCCCAAATCTCTCCTAGTAGAAACCTAGGAAACAGTTAAGGCAGATGGGTATGTAATTCTGCTCATTCCCAGAGGAAGAACAGGTGGTGAAGGAGAGGGCATGGGACAAAGTATGACGTGATTTGGAGAGAGTGGACGATGGATGAGGAGGGGAAGCATTGTCCAAGCTGAGACTGATATGCAGCACTTCATTTACCTGGATGGGATGCACAAGGAAGAGGGAAAAAGCTGGGGAGTTTATCTTAGAAGAATAAGAGCAGAAAGAAAAGTCCCAGCCCCAGTACAACTGGGAGCCAGATTCACCAACTCAAGACTGGACTGTTGACAGTGGCATCAAAATTAAATTTCTGGTTTCTTGCAACTGGAATGAACAAAGAGAAACTACTATATTTTGTACCCCTTTGCGAGTTGTGAAAATAGCAAATGAGAGAACCCTTGGTGTGCCTTAAAACCCAACTTTTTGTTCACTTTCAGCCATGTTTGGGGTGAAATGATCCTGTCTGCTGAAGGTAAGTGCAAGATATGTGCTGCTTGGCACCACTGTTAGGAGTCCTTACCAGGTGTCCCAGGAGAAATCCTCTCTTGCCTCTGCAGGCACAGCAAATTTACTTAGACTTTGCCTGTGACTGCAGGAGTTTGTCTTGAGAGAAGGTTGCTGGAGGTTTTGAACAGAGCTGACCTGAGGCTCTAGCAACACAGAAGCTGCTGAGGGCAGCAGATTGCCTTGAGGAACAAAATCAGCTCTGGTCCCAAGTCTACATCATCTGTGCCAGAGCCCTAGAAAATGAGCCTTGCTCCTGCTGCTGCCTTCACCAAGGCAGAGTCACTGCTGGAAGGGAAAAGAGGCAAATCCCACATCTTGTCAGCTGTGGGATGAAGGAAATCTGGTTCTACAGCATCCTTTTATGCTTCTGTTACATCTCTCCTCTATCTTTTCTGTGTCAGATGTGCTCTTGCCCTGAACCCTGCCCACCAGTGCCCTTCACTGGGACAGCAGAGTTCAAATTTAGTTGTGCTGCTGAGAATAATTCACCTGTTTTGGATGTAGAGCTCATGAATATGCCTGCATGTGCCAAAGGAACATAAATGGATCGGGGCTACAGAAATGCTCCCACAGTGACTCTTTCTATCCACTGGGTCTGCTGATGGGAAGAACTGCAGGCAGCCAGACCACACCTTCCTCTGTTAAATGCTTCTCTCAGCAAAATTTAGGAGAACTGTAGATAGTTTTACAATAGAATGGCTTTAGTGCTCTAAAGGTTTGGCTAATTGCCAACAAACTTAGAGGGTGCATAGGGATTGGTAGAGGAAAGCATAATCTGAGTGGGAGTAATTTCAGAACAATTTCATGTTCTTTTGTAGACCAAATCCAGCCCCCCTCTCCCCCGCTTTTCCTCTTATTCACTGTTGTTCCATCTTACGTGGCTTGGCTAACCCAGCCGAGCCCTGATATCCTGGTGTCAAATCTTCTCTGATACAGCAGTGGCAGTGGTTCAAAAGGAGCAAGACATGATGCTAATGGAGGAAAGAGCCACCCATTTGGTCTGGATTTCTGTGGGTTTTGGTTGGGGTTTTTTTTGGCGGGAGGGTGGTCTTTACGCAAGAGGAAAGTCCATGGTGAAATTTTACTTCTCTCTGTTATGACTTTGCAAGTTATCATGCGTCAGACTGGTTGTCATGAGTCCAAGAAGAGTTCCCCTCAACATTGCTAATTTTCCTAATGTGATGGTAGATTTTCTAGAGCTCCTGCTCTCTCCTAGAAAATCTTCATGACCCTGAGCTCTGTATCAACATTAAGGCCTCACATTTATCATTAGGGCACAGCAGCAGTCTTGGCATCCTTGCAGTTTACTGAGAATGCCCTTTAAAACTATAATAGTAAGTTGAATGATTTCACAGAGCAAGGGGGCTTTCTATTTCTTCCATGAGGAAACTAAGCCAAATATGTGATTCAGATTATTCTACCGGAAAGTTTTTAGCTCTTGTGCCCAGATTACTAATATTTTCCCCCCAGGTGTATACATTTTGCAGCGAGCACAGAGTGGCGTGGATCACCAGAAGCTCCCAGATGACTGCAAACAGCTGAGACTGAATTCTCTTTTCCCCAGTCTATTTGCTAAGCCTTATTCTGTTGGCAGACTCAACAGAGTCAACCCAGGCAGTGTCAGCCCAGAACAAAAGGATGTTCTTCATGGCTGGATGCAAAAGAACAGGTGCAACCAGTGCTCTTAGTTTCAGGGGTTTCTCTTTTCTTGCTTTTGGGGTGTTTCTTGAAGCACTTTGCAGGATTAGGTAATAGGTGCTTCATAGTAATAGGTAATTTCCACGTGATAAATGTTTGGTCTTCATTATCCAGCCAAGTGCCTTCAAACTGGTTATGTCAATACAATGAAATCCCTGCCCATTTCTGCGTGCCATTCTGTGATTTGGCAACATTTTGTACTCACTTGAGAGACACACTCCTTCAGCACTGTGTGAAACAATTGTGTCATCAAAGCCAGAAGTTTTATTAACTGTTTTTGATTTGTTCCCTTATTTACATTAGTCGATTTTCAGCTGAAGTTGTTGTTTTGCTTTGGTTTATTTTTTTTTTTTATTGCAGTTGAAAGTTCACCTGAAGTTGTAGAACATTCACAACATTTTCTGTTTGTTTCATGTCCTTTCTGCAAAGCAGAAGAAATTGAGAGGAATGGTTCTGTCTCTGAGGTTAAAATGAAGGGTAAACCTTTCATACGGTCAAGTGATAGCTTGCCTACTGCCTGTTAAAATAATCATTTATGCATAGGACTTTGAGAAACTACTACTGTAGGGTCAATATTTACCACCTTTCATTTAAAAAATGTATTATTACTGATGTACTGCGTGGAGGAGACTTGCCTAATACAAACACCACAGTGCTTATGTTCCAATTATGCTGGGAAATGTTGCTTTACTTTTCTGAAGCTTTCAAAGGGTGAAAACTTCTCATTTCTCTCTTATAAGCTCTAGAGAAAGCTTAAGAGATGGGGCAGCCCTTCAGAGAGCATGAACAAAACCAGGATTCAGCAGCCTGTACCTCAGGTGGGCTTCTGAGCAGCACAGAGAAGGGAGGTAGAGGCATTTGTCCATGGCACTGGGGAGAAGCTTCATGAAAGTTCAGAGTTTGTGGCCAGAAAGTACAAAGAAATTAAGACCTTGCAAAATTCCCCGACGTGGGGATGGTTTGTAGCTTCTGTGTGTTTCTGTTACTACTGCAGAGAGCTGGAACTCTCCACATGACTTCCTAGAATAGTACCAGGCTTCTTGGACTTCATAGAGCTTAAGAGCTTAAGGCAGACAGGTACCCCTGCAAGGGTCAGACTTGTTCTGTTGAGCAGCTAAAAGGCCTCTGGGTTTGTATCCTCCACACAATAAAATTTCAGCAACCCCAGGAAGTGAGAACGATTATAAAAGTCCTGGGTGGGCAGGCTAGCCCATGAGCATCCCACCATGTGCTTCTGGACTGATACAGCATCACAATCATTTCCCCATATGATTTTGGATGTGATCAAAGCCAGGAAGCAAGGCAGGCAGATTCAAACAGATTTCCTGTCCGTGGATGGCAATTAGTGCTGCTGACCTCAGTAGGACATCAGGATTTTTCTAGTTGATTCAACTGCGTGGGGGGGTTCTCTCTACCCATCCAATTAGCCCAGGCACTAGTGGCCAAACTGGAATTCAGTAGCCAGAATCCTGTCCCTCCCTATTTGTGACCAGACAAACTCATTTGAAGCATTAGCAAAACGAATCTACAACTTCCTTTGAAGTACAGTGCCCCAAAAAAACCTTACCAATTGTTCCAGATACTTTGATCCCTTTAGCTTTACAAACAAAGCTCCCATAATTCTGCCTCTACATTCTACATATGGCTGAGATTCCTAAGTACTTAAACACCACTACTTTCTGATGGAATAAAACTAGTTCTTAGAGAGTATTATGAAACATTTTAGTGTAAGCCAAGCCCAATATATCTTGCTGGACAAAAGAAAAGCTTAGAAATTTGGGAACTCCAGTGAAAATGGAAGAACTAAGATGATTAAATGCTCTGTCTGGAGTTGTGCAGAACAATCCAAGGGTAACTGCTGAAAATACAGTGAAATAGCAGGAGATTTTGGTAAAGTATCCAGAAAGTCACATCTAGCTAGTCTTAAGGGGGAAAAGAATTGCGGTACAGAAAATGTAAAGGACAGAAAGAATGTATTTCCCTTCACTCTTCTACTAGTGTGCCAGACAGACCGAAGGTCAGCTGTTCAGAAGAACACTGTGTTCAGTAACTCTAATTTAATTATCTACATAAGCAGCCATGTTTGCAAATGGCTAAGCACCAAGCAGCTCCCATGGAAACCGTATCAAGTGCAAGCCTGTTTGAAAGTACAGCTGGCTTAAATACCTGTGCAACAATTTTTGAGCGCAGAGACCTTCTGATAATCAGAGCAAAAGAGCTCTTGATTCTGAGAACTCAAAGAAATCTGGATATGAATTTCTTGAAGTAGTTCTTTGTGATTCTTTGACTCTTCTAAACATATTGCCAAAGAGGTAACAAAAATGGTTTGTGTGGGATTTGGATGGTGATTTTTTGATAAAGAAATTATGTGAGGCAAAGTCAGTAATTTAGAGACTTGTCCAGAAAACCAATTCAAGTTATCAGCTCAGTTCTCAGAGGCAATTTTATCTGGGAAATCCCAGGAGTACCAACCACCAGTAGTCAGAATTAAATCTTAATCATATCTTGAAATTACAGGGATTTCTTCTTCCTAAAATTACAAAACTATGGCTCACCACCTGATTTCCAAGTATTTACAGAGCAGTAATTCAAGGTTTCAAAGTTGTCTTCCAAAGACTAATTTTAAACCTCTCAGTTCCAGCATTTGGAGGAGGAAACTCCAAACCGACCAAGTATCACGAGGCTCTGAGATTTGGCAACCCTGTTATCAAAATGCTACTGTCAAAGCCAAATCCATAGGCATGGCCTTGAAAGAAAGACCCTATTATCTCTCACCAGCTCTTCAAACTATGCATCCCCCAAGAAACTCACAATTGGAATAGGATGCTGGGCTGTTTGGAAAGAGATTACACTGTTCACAGCTGCTTGGGAATTAACAAACTTCCTCCTCTTTGCGGCGGCATGCAGTGTATTTCTGAGCCAGGTGGAGGATACCATGTGAGGTTCTTGTAGGACCTGGCATTGGCACAAAGAGCAACGTTTTCAAGTCTGCACATATATCTGAGTTACCAGGGCTCAATAATAATTTTCTGGCAGATTAGTCCTGCCCTACAGCAGGTTTCTATGATCACTAAAGCCAGAATGAAAGCAAGGGGTCTGGATTTCACACTTTATATCTTTCCACACTGCAGCTTTGATTTTAAACACTGCTTTATTTTTTTTTTCTTTTAACACCGATCAGCAAGAACGAGTGTGACAATTCACAGGTAAACAGCAGAGCCAACTGTAGGGACAGGTCCGTAATAGACCAAGTGACACACTCATAACTTGGAGGAAATTATTCAGAATAACTTGATAAACCTTTGCCAAGATTGCTAATGGAGAGATCAAGCACTGCAAATTGCAAATGTGACCTTGTTTTGTCCAAGGCAAAAGAAGAGCTTGTAATTTTTCTCTTGCTTATTTTAACAATGCTCATTTCTACTAAAAGCAGGGTCTTTACTAGCAAATAACTACCTGCTTGCAGTTTTATAATTCAGTCCATGAATGTGCAAAGTCTTTGCTCTAGGATTTTTTAGTTATTTGATGATACCTTTTGTTCTGTGAAAAGAAACTGAATTTTAGCCTTGATCTTCAAATAAAAAAACTTTGATTCAAGCCCAGCTTAACCTTTCATGGGTAGAAAAAGGCAAGGCTATTCAAAGCACAGTACAACCCAGGGATGGACAAAAAAGCTTTGCACTTAAAAATTCTCAACAGTTGCAAAAATTATTTGTTGGTAATTTTTTAATGCCAAACTCTTACAAAATAGTGATGCTTACCAGCTGCTGGAAGGTATTTTTGATCTGTTTTATTACCTGATGCTGAAAAATGAGAGGTACATCCAATACATCCAGTCTTTTTCACTAAACTTCGTAAGTTTCCTATATATTTTCTCTGAATCATTCCAGTTTTTCTGCTTTTCCAGGCTTTACCCTCTGTAACTTAAAATGCAGCAAAATGCAGGTGCAAACTGCAAAGGGACCTGAAAGGTCCTTTATGGCCTCTGGCTTTAAACCTCAAATGAAAGTCCTGACAATGTCCTGAGGCTTTTCCCCCAGTTTTCACCTGAAGACAGACACAGTGGCAACTTTTAGTTCATGCAAGCAGTTTTGCATAAAGGACTTTCCTTAGTTTTTAATACTCTGCCCCATGCTCTACCATTTTTTTTCTTGGTATGAATTAAATCACACTGATAAAGGACCTGACAGGGTCTGGCAGTAAACGTTGCTATACTTTTTTTATCCCTGTACTCTTTCATATGACCTACGAATTTATTCCCTTCTACTCGAATGCTGCTTTACAAGTTGGTGTAACTTAAAATTCAACAGCAGTGGAAAGGTGGGTCTGGGTGACCCACCTGAGCGGGGGTCTGGCACTGTTTACCAGTATGTTTACACCCTCTGTGGGCTTCCTTTGAACTCACACAATTCTAAATTTGCTTAAATTGGGTTTGTGTCAACCCAGCCGAGATAACTCAATTGAGAAAAGAAAATCCAAGAAGACAGACCATTGGTACCGGGGTTTTTGCTACATAAATACCTGAAAGGGAATTTCCAAATTCATGATGACACAGACATAATACTGGTGGAAAAGGGGAATAATCAGTTTATTTCAGTCACTAAATCAAAACAAAAGTATATTGACAGTGAATTCATGGCATAAAGAGGCTTTAAAGCCACTAGTTGATGGTCAAAAGAAGATTCCCTTTTCCATGCTGGGCTGTAGGCCAGCTGTTGTCCTGTCCCTTGAGGACCCCACGCTCTGAGAAAAGCCTGGTATGAATAGGTTGTGTGGGGTGAAAAGCTCTACCTCTGGCCCTGTGCGGGAATCAGTGCTCAGCACACCTCATGGCAGCAGAGAAACCTTGGGTCATGTGGTGGGAATGGTAAAAGGAACCAAGATAAAATCCATATGGTACAGGAACAGGTTGGAAAGTGCAGTTCTTCAGAGTCTCATAATATTACATTCTTGTTCGGGTTCAGGTTTGGTTTTTTTCCCTTTTTCTTAAAGGAATGTTTGAGGAGTTTTCTTAGACAGACTGTGTTATCATATAACCCGTTGTCCCTCCCTGCATTTTTAGACCTCACCCAGCCCAGTGTGACTTCCAGCCTGAACTTCTAGTTCAAAATAAACTTTTTTTGGAAGATTATGTTCAAAAAATAGGATTTCAAGAACTCCATATCCAATACAACATAAATTTATGCTCTATTACATAGTATTTAAAACACTGTATGAAGTGAAAAACTTGTACTTAGACCTACAACACCTATAAGCTTTGTGGTTTCACAGGGATCTCTCTATTTGGAGCTACCTTTCTTGAGTTACTGGCTTGGTCCTTCTAAATTTCCCTCACCTTCATGTAGAATTTATGGACTCAGCTGAGAAGGAATAAAAACTAACCAGTTATCAGCCGGGACAGAAAGAGCTCTTTCCCTCCATGGAGAGCAAACATTATGCCCCTAACACACCAGGTTGCTTGGTGTCAGCAGTTCATAGAAATGATCAGACAACCACTACTTTAACCAGCTACCACTGTGCCACACAGACCAGCCAATTTGTTTCAAGTGCCTTCAACACCAGAGAAGCAAAGACAAACACAAACTGAAATACAGCTAAATAAAAGCATTAATATATCTCCTGGCAACTTACCTCCAGCACATTTTAAAAGACCCTTATAACCTTTATGCAGCACAATGCAATTTATTACCTGCCTCTCTCCCAGCTGTCTGACAACATAGCTCTTCTATATTTTTGGAAGCAAAAATGCTCCAGCTGCTCAACACTGAAAATAACGGTGATTTGCAAAGTCTTGCCTTTTAATTTGCCAAGCACTGAATGTGTGCTTTCTTACAAAGATGATGACTCAGGTCTTCGCTGGTTTATTTTGAAAACAAAGCAATCGGGAAACAAATCGTGGCCTCGGCGGCAAAAATACTGCTTTTGTAAAAGAAAGAAAAAAAAAAGAGAAAAAATGCACTGAAGTAAGTTAGGGCAAATACCTGCGGGGGAAAAAAATAGGAGCCTACTGGGGAAATAGGCTTTCAATTGGCACCAGGGAGCTTCGCAAGGGGGCTGGCTTGATGCTGCCTTCACGTTTCACAACAATGTTTGGGGGGTAGCTGGTGCTTTGATATGCACAACTACTGCTAACATTTAATAACATGACAATCTAAGAGGTGAAATAGCTTTTGTATTTTAAAATCCATTAAGAACAGCTGCAACTTAGTGCTGATGGATACATCCTCACTTTACTAAATCAATGTCTCCTTTGTTGACTTATATGAAGCTGTTTCATTGCCACGCAGATGGGAAATGCTACAAAAAAAAGAAAAAAAATTAAAATAAAGGAGAGTTAAAATCTGTTATAGCACACTATATGTTAGCATTAGATGTCCCTAGTATGAAGAAGTAATGGAAAAACTAGAGATATCATATACAAAAATAAAAGAGTAAAATAAAAATGGAATCAGCATTTGAAGTGACAGTTCTGAAATGCTAAAAAAGCTTATCTCAAAACTGCATGTTTCTGGGTGGGAGAAGGATTTCTAGGACATGCTTTTTCCCTAAGTGAATTTTCCAAGAGTCCCAAGTGTTATTTGCCTTCTAGTTCTGTAGTGTCAATATGGATTTCTCATACCAATTTCCACGTAGCCTGCCTCTACAGGGAAAACATCTTGTGTTTAGAAAACATATTAAGACATTTAAAAGAAATGTTTATTGCATTTAAACTAAGAGTAAAAGCGTACATGGAGAAGAAGTTATTTTCTTTAAAAAAATGCCAGGTGGCCAGCATTAGGGTTAACCCACAAGCTTGTTTTAAGCACTGTTTTTTAAAAAATCTTTTCTAGATGCCTAGACAGGATCCTAAGAAGCAAACGAACCCATGGATTTTCTTTGCTTCTTGGCTTTTGGGGGTATTCCAGTTTAGTTCCTAGTGAAGCCTCATGATGAAACACCTACCAAGACTCACCAAAGCATGAAGGTTTAGGTGGCTGTAAGTGAAATAACCACTTACAGAGGCTACGGGAGAAGTAGATTGTGTTAGTCTGAAGGAGAGTTGGGCTGTGGAAAGCTTTAGCACAATAGCCGATTGTCAAAGAACACAGCTCTAGCAAGCTCTCTACTTGCCAGGAGCGAGGCCAGGGGCAAGAGCAGCTTAAAAAAGAAGTGAAGAAAGACCTGAAACTATTTGCTAATGTGGTAACAAGCGCTACCTTTATTGTAAACCAACTGACTCATGGAGAAGGTTGTTTTGGTCTTTAAACTGGCATGCTAATTCTGTGGCAGATGAATTGATCTCCAAGTATTCATAAGGATAATCCTTAGTGAGGCCAGTCCATTATTAGTGTTCTGTGGGTATTACATCTTCTTTACTGACAGCAGTAATAAAATGTATTCTCTAAGTGCGGACAGGACCTATTTGAGAATCAGCCTCAAACCTTGAGTCCTAGGGGAGAATGCAGAATGCTGTCTATGCCTGCGCAGGGCTCTCAGCAGGATAAACCTCTGATCAGTGACGTGGAGGGTGGAGTGGATGTAAGTTTAATGTTATATGCCAACTCACATTAGACAGCCTTGTGCAACTCTGTCAGTTTTGGAATGCAGTTCGATCACCTTATCTAACTGGAGAGCTTGAACAATAGGATTTAAACTTCTGGAATACAACTGACTAGGCTAAATGCTATTTTTAGGAACATAGACAGGTAAGTTAACATATATAAAAATATGACTAACTTACCTGTATGCATATAGGTTATACAGGTATATGACTTATGCATATGTCTTCCCAGTTATGGGCACCTGCAGTGCTCTGAACACCTCACTTGCTACTCTCTGAATTCCCCCTGGCCGCTGAGGTGCTTCCAGTTGATGTGTGTAATATGGATGCTCCGTATACATTTTTCCCCTCCAACCTGACTGCAAGTTCTTTATGTCCTTTATACTTACTGTTCGTATACTGGGCTGCATATTCATCTGCAAGTCTGTCAACATAGTTCACCTCCTGTAATCAGAAAATGGTGATTAAATGAACATCCAAGCAGAGAAGCTGTCAACCTGGTGTTCATCTTTTTTAAAGTTAAAAAAATATTCAGTTACCTTTCGCACTCATATGGCTCTGAAAAGGTCTTTTAAAAAAGTGGCTTCCGCGATCTTAAGACAGAATCAAAGGTCAATGCCAATCACGTAATTTTTAGCATTTATGGGAAGAAAGAAAAATAATCTCTGTAAAAAAAGTTTATGCTACAAGCCCTGCAGTTCTCTGTCTTCTAGGGTGGGTTGTAATAGCTCCTAAGAGGAGCTCGTCTGGGGCTTTTAGATTTTAACCACAACAAGGTATTGTTTCTTTTAGCTATCTGTTTCAGCATCTGGTCAATCTCATGGGAAGGTCTTTGAGACTTTGTTTCAGGATTAGGTTACAGATAAAGTATGACAAGGGGAAAAAAAAGAAACAACCAAACCTTATTTATATTCTCGTATGTGCATAGGAAAAAAAATTCAGAATTTTATATATGTGCCATCGACCTAAGAAGGAACATAATCCGCTCTTAAACTACATTGTGAGCACAACTTCTGTAGCGTGTGCAACAACTTTGACCTCCGTGTAATTACTCCAGGCTTACATCAATATAACAGTGCCGGGTTTCTCTTCAATTATTTCCCGGGAGTGGCAGGCTCTCTTCCCGCAGTACTTATTTACTTCGAATTGGCCTAATTTGCTCAACAATTTGCACATCCTTTCTTTGGCATCCCACGTTTTCCCGGACGGCGAGAGCCGGGGCTGTCCGGGACGCCCCGTCCGTGGCCGTCGGTCTCTGCCCCAGGAGAGCGGCCACGGGGCTCTGCGCCGCCCAGCACTGGCGGGCACCGAGCCCCCGCAAAGGGAACCACCACGGCTGGGGCCCGGCGCTGAGCAATTGCTTACGGATGAGTAAGCAGCAAATGTGGTAACTCAGGCCAACAGCTCTGCAATTAGGGCTATAATTTCAGGTGTAGCCAGCAGTCGTAATGAATATTTATTTCATCGTACCGAATAAAAGAAATCGCCCGGCTAAATGGCATGGGGAGTCCTGTGGGGTAGTTTGGTTTGGAGAGTGTGGGTGCTACTAGCGGGGAGCCACCTCGTCCCGTCCCGTCCCAAGTGGGACAGGCTCCGTCTCCCCGCGGTGCGCGGCCGTAGGCTTATGCCCTCCTTCCTGCCCGAGCCCAGTCCGGCCAAGGACCCTTCCCGGGAAGGAAGGGTAAGGAAGGCAGCGTGCAGCCAGCCGCCTTCCCGGGGCAGAGCCGGGCGAGGGACGGAGCGCCCCGCGGGCGCGCACGGGGTGGGGGGCGCGGGCCGGCGGGGGCAGGGCTGAGCCGGGGCTCCGCGCCCCCCGCCCGCGCTGCGCCGCTCCGGGGCTCCCCTCTGCGAAAACCCCCGCAAAGTGTCCCTGTTGGGTCCGGCGGCCCCGCACCCCGGCGCGGCTGCGGGAGTCCCCTCGGGTTTTGCTCCGTCGCTGAAGAGGATAGCAGAGGAAGAACGCGGGCGCGATGGGAGGCAGCGGCGGCACGGGGGGGCCGAGGGCCCTCCGGCTGCCCTAAGGTCTGCAGCCCCAGCGAGCAAGAGGGCGGCCCGGAGCGCCCGTCAGCCCCCGAGTCCTTATTGCTCCCTCTCCGCAGCCAACCTCGCCGGGGCTCCCGCAAGCCAAGCGAGCGCCGCGGCTACCAACTGGCTGTTCCCGGGCGGACTCCAAGCCGCACGGATGCAATGCCCCGAGCATCCATCTCCTCCCGAGCCCCTCGACCGAAATCCGGGCGCCCGATTAAAGGTGCGAGGTCGGCGGCAGGCGATGTCGCGGCAGTACGGCAGGCGGGGAACGGGGCCGGGTCCTCCGCCCGCTCCCCGGCAGCATCCTATCGAGGTCTGAGCCGTGCTGCGGACAAGCACAGCCCGAGTCAATTGTGTGTGTGTGTGTCTGTGTGTATGTTTGGGTTTCGTTTAGGGTTTTTTTTTTGGTTGGGTTTGGTTTGGTTGTTTTTTTTTTTTTCTTTTCTTCACTCTGCTTTTTTATGGTTTTTTGTTTTTTTTTTTTTTCTTTTTGGTCTATGTTTAAGTTACTGTGGAATGAGGAGGTGCGAGGCGTCTTAGCAGCTCGGTGGCGGTCCGTCCCTACCGAAAGAGCCGCTCCACACGCGGAGTGCTTTCTTTTTCGGGGATGGGGAGGTGGGACGGGCGCCGGGGGTGGCGGGGGAGCCTCCGGGCCGGGGCGCACCTGCCCGGCGGTTCCCCCCCGCGCCCGGCGCCCATCAGCGTTGCTCGACGGGACGGACCCGAGGTGAGCGGCGGGCGCGGTAAGTACCGCTCCCTTCCCCGCGGTACCCCCCGAGCGCGACTCAGCCTCCTCCCCATCCATCCCAACCTCTCCCGCCCCTTCCCCGCCGCCGCCACTGGGAGCGCGGCCCCTTTAAGAGCCCGGCTTTGCCTCCCGGTAGCTGAAGGTCATTAAAACACAAAAGCGCTCCAGCGCTGCGGTCCAATATAGCGCATGCGCCCTGCCCGAGGACTGGCAGGGAGACGGCAATATGGCGAGAATGCCTGGCAGCGGCGGCGGAGAGTGGAGCGGCGGCGGCGGAGGGGGCGGCGGACGCGGCGGAGGCGGCGGGAACAATGCG
>VZTI01004016.1:391930-450815 GCA_013397865.1 Struthidea cinerea | reverse complement strand
CTGGCAGTGATTTTTTTTTTTTTTTTTTTAAAGGCAAATTGGCTTTAGTTGCATTAGTTACCGTAGTGGCGAAATATACAGTAAGAGCACAATTAAACGGGTTTAGGTGCAGCTTAGCTGTGGAATGAGCCCAAATTCGTTAGATGTGTTTCGTTAAGGTAAAACGGTGTTGTCAAAAACGCTGTTGAGCTGTGCCTTAATGTGTGCCTTGCGGAGCCCCCTCTGCTGTGTGCCAGCACGTGCTGGTGCCTGCTCCCCATCTCCTCCAAAAGTACTTTCCTCTCGGGTGTTTGAGCGCTGGAGCTAAATTACTTCAATTAAAGACTCACTGCACCTCTGCAATTGGCTTGAAGTTTGGAAGTCATTCTAACTAAATCTGTAAAGCGTATGCAGTTACGTTGTGCCCCATAAAATACCGTGTTTCAGGCAAGAACTTTACTGCTGGCTGCCCTACATGATTACAAAACCCCTCTGACATTCTTGTGTCAAGTAATAACAGGGATCGCAGCCGTCAGCCAGAGAGCGCGGCGCTGGGCAAGCACAGGTATATGACATGCCTGAGCTGTTTCCCGAGTGGAAATACCAGTTCTGGACAGACTGACCCTTTCAAAGAGTTTGCCAACTAATCAACCAGCCTGAAGGCTAATTGGGGTGGGGAGGGGGAGGGCAGGGCTCCCAGTGAATGCCTGCGTAAGCGTCTATGTTCTTTAAGATGCCTGTGACCTCTCCTTTCTCGTAGGGAGGCTTTTTTTGGACCACTTCAGTGGAGTACTGTAGCTTGATCTCCTGCTGCGTGTATCTGGTGTCTCTGAATGGCTTAGAGGCTTGATTATGTGCAGATAATGTTTTTGTTCTAGCTCATTATTTCAGGTAAAAGCTGATGCTCCTCGCCGTATTTAACCCTAGATTCCTCTTTCCCTTGCTTTTAATGACCGCGAAAGTCATTTTGAAACTTCGGGCATAGTTTAGCTTTTTAGGAGGAGCGCCGCACGTGCGTCGGGGAAGGGGCAGAGCAGTCAGTGGTCACGGAGTGTGCGGGTCTTTAACCTGGTAAATGAGGTGTCTTGGTACTTTCAGTTGTCAGACTAGAGAACTCGATCTCTACGCTGGTCCACAAATCTCTTCACACTTGCAGAAAGCTTAGGCGAGGAGAAATCCAGCTGCTGTAGTGTTTGTTGCAAAGCGGTGCTTCCTCCGGGAAGCGTTCGGAGCTGTAGTTCTCATTAACAGCGGGCTATGGGGAGAAAGGGAGAAACAGCTAAGAGAGAGTACAACAGGCATCTGCTGTTTTCCTAAGTGTATCAAGAAAGAAAATGAGCAATCAGCAAGGGTACTAGAACTAGGCAGTGTGGGTTTTTTTCAGTAATTATATGGAAATGTTCACCTCCATTCACAATTTCATGAGTTAAGCAAGGTGCCCAGTCACTTTTGTACCTGAATTTTGCCTTTGCTACAAACCTCATTAATTTAAATCTTTGAGAAAGAGAAGTGTCTCTCTCTTTTTTTCTTTCTTTCTTTCTTTTTTTTTTTTCTCCTTTTTCATCACCAATTTTTCTTGTGTCAATTTTAACTTATGCACTTTTGGGATGTGAAAAAATGAAAAATACTGGCTGTGGAATGGATTTCCTTGGGAGAATGTTAATGCTAAACTTTTTCTCTCTAGCTACCTTTTATGATACTTACACTAATCGAGGTCCAGGGCATTTCCTGGGGAAATTAATGACTGGCTGGAATTAATGGCCCAAGGCATTGCCTCAAGCCATTGACTCTCCCAGCCGGTCATTAATCCCCAGGAAATGCCCTGGCCCTCAATCGTTATTGCCTAATTATAAACAAAGAGTTTCTAGGCTTTTTTACTGAATATATCTCATCAAGTACCATGACACTAAATTCCAGTGTTGACAAATATTACCGATTCCTTGAAAACACGAAGGTCATAAGTTTGTGGTTTGTTGGTTGTCTTTGTAATTCGTCTTCCAGAGGAAAGATTCTGGTGAACTCGTGGATTTGTGCAATACTCTGGTGAAAAAGTGGTGGCATAACGTGTGGGTTTTCTTAGCATCTTCATACTGTGTGCCTTTTTTTGGGTTTTTTTTGGGTTTTTTTTGTTTTTTTTTTTTAAATAGCATTAAGCAAAGTGTGGAAAAGATTAAATGAAAGCACTAAATAGGGTGTCTTCAATTTGCACTATCTGAGCAAGAATGTTAATTTTATGCTTTTATGTTGTAGCTCCCATTTTTTGTTTTAGCCCCAAAATGTCTTTTCAACGCTGGGTTTGTAGGAGCCTCTTCCAGAGCTCAGGAAAGGTACATTAAATGTTCATCTTGATCCAACTATTGCTTTAGGTTTTAGCCTTAAGAGCAGCATTTATAGTGTATTTTAAGCATACAGCACTGCCATCATGGCACAACTTTCTTTTCAGTCCTTATTTGCTCTGAAGTGTAGCAATTTTCCTGCCACTGACAGCAGTGCTTCAGTTCAAGTTGATGACAGAGAGATGTAATTTGGCTGTTGTTCATCTCCTATGTTGCTGAAAGATGAACAATAGCTAAAGCTTAAACTTTTGATGCTACAATGTGGTGGTAGCTTTTGGGTTTTATAGATCTGGTACATGCTGAACTTACTACAGCAGTAATACCCAAAAATAGGTGTAGGAAAATAGTTTGGCCTCTGCCATGGGGGAGGAGAGTTGCCGGTCACTTGCAAATGCTTTGGTTATGTTTGTTGTGTAACTCGATTGGGTTTCTCTGGGCTGTTTGTGAAGAATTTATCAGCTATTAAGATATCTACCAAAAGCTTAGTCATTAAAACCTGAGCCATGTGCATTTGTCTTAGGTGTTTTGGGGAATCCTGAAACGCATTTTTTTTTTTTTCCCTTCTGCTTTAAATTCAGAGTTGCCCTTTTTGCTGTCTTTTGATCTGGCACATGTCTTTTCATTGCCTTACACTCTCTTTGAAGGGCTTACTTTGACCCAAACCAGAAATTTAGTTCTGACTGCAGGTTTTGCAAAAGAAGGCAGAACAATAGTTTTTGAGGAATATGAGTAGGCAGTAGGCACAACCGGGAGCAAATCAAAAGTAGCTAATAAGTCTAGCCCTTTTTAGTCTTGGGGTTTGGAGGAGGTGGATAAGAGTCTGTCTGCTTGATCTTTGATCTGGGGACATCCTGCACTTTCGTTAAATGACGACAAAAAAGACTTGTGTTTTGTGCAAGTGTCTCTGGTACTCTGACCAGAATCGTTGCTAGGTGCTTTCCCAGTGTGCAGGGCAGGGGAACTCCTCAGGTAGCTTCAGGGAAGGATGCTTAGGATCGTGGTGTAAGGATGCTAGGCTTTATTTCTGCCAGAGAAATAGATGAAGCGATATCCCTATCTTAAGGGCTTGAAGTACAGTAGCTGTTAAGACTGATGACTGCTAAATACCTTGTTAGTTCTTGTAACAGTGCTGCTGTTGATCAGGTTTCAGAGGTTAGTGCTGGCTGCCCTACTGTGTAGTTAGTGCCCATCTCTTTGATTACTGGATTATCCCAGGCTGCAGGAAAATCCAGAATTTGCTAGGTGTCTTTTTTAGGAGAAGCACTGAGGTTAAAATCGTACAAGGTAAGGGTTAAAGAAACTTTAACCTCCTGTTTAAGAAACTGTATCTACCTTAGAGGCTACTGCTTGTTACTTTGTTACTTCTGGGTTTTTAATGAGGAGGCTTTTTCATCTTCTACTAAGTTACAGGTGTGGAAACTAGAACTGTAGAAGGGACTATTACACCTGCTAGTCATCAAAATTGCTCTGAAATCCTTGGAGGGCAGGAGGATAAGGTAGTAGAGGTGTTAAGTATGGTCCCCAAAGCTTTCTTATCAATCTCCACGGTGAAACGCATGAATCCTGGCTATCGCTGTCGTGGGTGGAGGTCAGTGTTGTTTGTAACTGAGTGCTTCTAAAGATTGTTGAAGAGAGAGAGGGATTTTCTTTTTAAGAAAGTAGGATATCCCAGGCTATGTTCCTTATAACGAACATGAGGCTTGGTAGGCATGTGTGTGTTTCCCAAGATGAGTACAGGACAAGCAGAATAGAGATTAGGCTTAGTGACCTCATATACAGCTTTAGGGGCAGTACATGAACTGAAAGGAATGAAGGGAGCTGTTTTTTCTTTCCTAGGCTGAGGTTGGTCCGTGTTGAATTGGCTGTTGGGGAGGGAGTTGATTTAAGGTGACTTGGGAGAGTATTTCAGAGAAGATCCAAGAACAGTGTTTTGATACGTGCCTTTAGAATGGTGGCTGTGGAGCTAAAGGTCCAATACTGTCTTTGTAGGTCCTCTTGGTTGCATTGGCATGATGTGTTGGAGGTATCAAATTGTGTAACTATTTCAGCTGGTGATTTCTACTGTCACTAAATTTCTCAAAATATTTTTTCTTTTTAGAAATTAGACTCATTTTATTTAGTTACATCAGCCTTCAGTGATAGCAAGAATGCAAGAGGTGACCAGTTCCTTGTAGCTCAAATAAAGATAACCTTTTTAATACAATCAGGAGAAAAAAACAACGTCACTGAAGTGCTTGCTGCTGTATTTTGACACTCTTTTACATCCTCTGAAATCTGAAATGACTATATTGGTACTCTATGCACATCAAAGATAAAATGCACAAGCTTAAAGGCAGCAGAGAGCTGATCTTTTATCTTTTTTTCTTTTTTTTTTTTTTAAATAAAAAGTATTCTGTGATTATCCTGTAAAAGATTTCCCATTGCCCACTGCTCTACTTCTAGAGAGCAAGAGATCAGAAACTGCTCAGTCTAATTGGTGAGTCTGTATGACAGGGAGCTGCCTTATTTCATGTATGGTGTAGAAATAAATGAGTGCTTAAACCCTTTGAAACACACCACTACTGCAAAAGCCATAGGCTGCAATTAAATTGAATGTGGGGTTGTATTGTCTTGTGCCCTTGGCTATAAACTTGATAACAGGCCATGGTCCCCCCACTATTGTGTTCCAAGCTGGAACCTAATTAGAGATGTTGTAGATTTTCAGTCACTTTCAAAGCCCTTCTGTTCATCTTTTTCCCTGTGTCCTTTTCGTATTATTTTGCTTTTCTGTTTTTGAAGCAACAAATGCACCCTTCTTTTCAGAAGGAAATTGTTAAGGGCATGTAGCCAAATATGTATGTGCAAGATAATTTTTTTATCACAATTTGGATTCAAGGGACAAGTGTTGGTAACTGCATTTTATCTGATGTAGAAGAGATTTGTTAGTGTTGAGACAGTAAAAATATATAATCATGTTTCCAGGGAATGCTTTCTAAGTCTCTTCCAGGCATTTGTAAGGGGAGTAAGGAAGGGATTGGAACTTCTCATAATACCTTGATCTAAAAGTAACATTGGAAGATGTACAATTGAATTCTGTTCTGGTTGTTTTTGGGGGATTATCAACAGGGAAAGATGGCTTTTCTGGGCTTTTAGAAATTTACATGCTTTGCACTGAGCCAGTTTTAGTTGATCGGAAAACCTTCAAACTTGCTAAGGACTTAATCCCCAACGAGAACGAGTACCTTTGATGTGTTCTTAATGCAACTTTCAGTTTCGAAAGTGATCAAAATTGTAGTGCACAAGTGTATTATAAACATTTCCAATAAATTCTTAGCTATTTGATAAGCTTACCTATTGTATGCACCTGTACACTTCTGTAGCAAGGGCTGATCATTTTAATGAAATGGAAATTGAGTCAAATGTTAAAGCCTTATTCACTTTACCAATGTATGGAGTTTTTATTTTTCAGTGTATGTTTAGGGCACATCTGCTCCATATAGCACAATTCTGAGCTAGCAGCTCCTTGGGACTTCTGACTTGCTTCAAGTCCTGGTCTGAGTGTGCTGATGTGGTTTGCAGTGTTCTTGGTACTCAAAATAGGTTGTGTAGTCTGGATAACGTGTGACTTCTGGAAAGAGGTAGTCACTTCTCTTCAAACAGTGGCACCAGCTGCAGGAAGCCAATGCTTCCCCAAGGTGGGGGCAGGAGATGAGGACTGCGTGGAGCTTTTTTGGTAGTGGGGGTGGCTCATGGTGGGAGGAAGGTTGTTTGGTAGGTGCTGCTCAGGTAACACAGGCTGGAGCACTTGTCTGTGTAAAGGGAAGAGAGTAGAAATCTCTTTACAGGAGGCAAGGTGTGAAGCTGAATTTTGGCTTTCCTGTTTCCTTATCCAAAAAGTCTTGTGGAGGTGCTGGGGTGATTTCTGAGCTGAGCTTATCTCTACCACAGTGCTTCATTTCCCACTCTCCTCCTCAAAGTGCCCAGGGACCAGGTCTGATGATGTTGTCATTTGCTTTAGTTTAGTTTTTGATATCAGGAGTGAGAGGGAGAGAAGCCTGTGTAGTTGAGACTCCTGTGTTTGGTAGCTCTAATGAAGGAGCCACAGCTCCCAGGCTCCCTGGCAAATTGACACCTGTGTACTCTGTTACTACTTCTGTGTCAGTCTGTCAGAAATGTAATGCATAAATGAACTACTTCCGTAAAACACCTTTATTTTAAGCTTTTTTTGCTTGTGTGTGTCCGCTTATGTTTATTCAGAATTAAAGATTGCTGGAAAAATTTCAAGAGTGATTTCTCAACACTCTTCAGCTGAATCCTGAGCTTTTACTCACCACTGTGATATATTTAGCTGCTTCTTTCACTGCTGTTGATCTTTCTCTGTGTGGCTCTAGTAGGCTTCAAAAGTGGCAGAGGGAGGTTGGCCTGCAGTAAGGGCAGCGTCTGATGCCTTGGCTTTGAGTTATTGAAGTCCAGTGCAGTCATACTGAGCTCTCACTCTGATCCAGGCGACTGGATGGGAAGCTTGTCCTCACCTTGCTGGTGAGAGCTCTTGCTTCATGGGTAAGGTGTCTGCAGTGCACACGAAGGAACAGCATTGAAGCTCTTGGGCTCAATAGCACCAGTGGTTAATTACTGAGCATCCTGTGGCTGAAAGCTGCCCTGGAGAAGCAGCAGTGGAGGCGTGTGGTGTGTCTGGCCGGTGTGGGGAGTGGGAGCACGGGTGTGTGGGTTTACCATGAAATAGAAGGGGAAACCTGCTCACATTGCTCTTCTCACTTCATTTCTACTTGGGGTGGCTTGAGACTCTTTTTGACCTTGTGCCTGAAATGCAGGAAAGAGGAGAAGCAAGGAAGGTGAAGTGGACTTAAATAGCTTCCTTCCTTCTTACAAGGGCTGGCTGTTTTACCTGTGACGTGCCTGATTCATTCCTTCCCTTGCATTGAAATCGCCCCATTCAGAAGAATTTGAGTCATCCGAAGTGCTGTAATTAACCCATCTAGTTTTGATGCCAAATTGGGAGGACCTAGCTGAGAGCTGAGTTGACAAGTTGGAAAGTGTAAATGGGAGCACAGATGTCGTAACAGAATCCTATGGCTGTAGTACAAACTGTGTTTGAAATTCAGATAAAGAGGGAGCCTGCTCCAATCGATTGCCTTTTTGAGGGTTTCCCCGTGTTTCTAATGATTTTATAACTAGCAGCACTGGCTAGTCACAAAAAAAAGCTTGCTTGCTATTCCTCCTTATCTTAGGTATGACGGTGACACCACCAAAACTGGCTGTTTGTGGTGATGCTTTTTGTAGGCTTTTATCAAGTTGATCAGTACTAGTTTCCGTTTTAGAAAATGTCATGTCTTTCTTGTCATGATACTGTAGTTTCTGGAAGCTCTCCCTAGACTACTGCAAGACCAGGTTCACATTTTGCTCAAGTTTTTAAAATGCTTTTTAAGCGTTGGGGGAAATAATAAGATGCTCTAAGCTTGTAGGGTTTGGCTAATCAGCAGTTCAGAAAGAACTGTTTAGCTTTTCAGTTTATTTTCTCTTTTCTCTTAATTTAGTAGTGCTGAAGTCTGTATCTTGCTGACTATCTCTTTGAAAATACAGTTTCCCTGAAAAAAAAAAAAACCAAAACACTTTCTCTGGAAACACACACTGGTCAGTGACTGACAAACTTGGGAGTGGAAAAGCAATTGTTCTTTGAGGAAGAACAGATAAGGCAAAGCTATGTAGTCCATGAAACCATGTGAGGAAAAACTTAAGTGCTCTAGAACTGACTAGTGCTGGTAAGAATATGATTTTTTTTTTCCCAGCACAAACACTTGAAAAAGTTATATTCCTTTGCAGGGATGGCAGTGCGAAATCCCTCAGCCTTTGAATCTGTTTTTTTGCCCCCAAGTACTGTTTGAAAATAAAATAGGCAGAGTGGGACTAACGGGGTTTTGGTGTCAGCCTCAAACTGCTGCAAAATCGGCTTTCTGAAGCTGCTGCCAATCCAAAGCAGTATGTGTAACACAGTTACAGTCTGATTTTTGTAAAGCAGAAACAACTTTAACGTCCTTTCAGAACTTTGTAGTTTTGCCTTCTTTTGGGGGTATTTGACACACTTCCAAAGCAACCTTATTACTGGTTTTATCTCTTAGAATTCTTTGTGAGTTACCTTTTTCGGGAGACTTTTAGTGTGTTTCTTTTGAGATGCACTTGAATACAAATGTTTCCACTGAAAGTACTCTAGATACAAGCAGTTCCCTTCAGGTTCAGGCATTGAAAAGTATCAAAAGTAAGGAATTAAAAAAAAAAAAAAAAAAAAGGAAAATTGGGTTTATTTTAACCCGGAAGTATAAATGTGTCAAAATGGGCATTGCATGTAGAATGTACAGTGACTCACTACTAAATATAGTATTAGCTGAGCTGCTAATGCATTGTATTGATGCATGGCAGTAGCACTACACTACTATGTAACTGGTAAAATTATCCCCATGGTACATAGCAGGGTAGTTCAATGCTTCAAAGTTTACTGTGGTAATTTATTAAGAAAAGGTTTCTCATTCTTGTGCTGAAGTAGAATTTTAACCGGTCAGTTTTTCTCAGTACAGTATATTCACTCCCAAACTGCCAGTGGATATATTCAGGATCGTGACTGTAGCAGTAGGCTAGATTTGCAGTACAGGATAATGATATGGTAGTAACTGTGACTGTCGTGTAAAACTTTCAGCAGCTTGTATATGTTGTTTTAATTGTTGAGATATACAAAGGCATCAGGTCAAATCTGTATCTTTCAAGGAAAAAAGATATAATAGATGAGAATTTTTAGAAATTTAGATTTCACAAGGCCCATGTCCAAATTTTTGCTAAAACAGCAAAGCACACTCCTCTTTCTGCTTGGTAGCTCAGCTGACTTTTTTTTTCTGTATAGTGCTGGGCTGATTTGACTGGACACTTCTTTTTCGACAGGGTTATGATCTTACCAGCGTTAGTTGCCGCAAAATGCTCTGGTGTCGTGGTGTTCTGGCATTGTTCTGAGAAGATTACCAGCAACAGAGCTGCCACAGCTACCCAGCTACCCTAACCCTCACAGCAGCTGCCCCTTGCCTGGCATGGGGGGTGGCAGTGCCCTCTGTGGCCCCATCCCTCCTGCAGCGAGTTGGTTCAGGCTCCAGCCACAGGAGCACCGCCACTGGAGCAGTGACCATGCAGCCCTGGGATGATGGACACTGCTGCCAGCCCGTGGCTCAGGGTTCTGCGGCTCTTCTCAGGCTCTCCTCCCAAAAAGGGAACTTATGCTATAAAGAAAAATTAAAATATCTTCTCCCCGACCCCAGTCTTTATAAAATCAAAAAGCTCCAAAAAAGACCCAACCTGAAAACTTTTAGTTGTCTTTAACATTAATGGTAGTGGTCTGAAATAGCTGTTACTTACTTTATCTGAAGGGACTAGCTTTTCAGGAGGGGAAAGGAGCAGATATGAACTTTCCAACCTATCTAGAGGCCAGAAAGGGTTAAATTACTGAGTGTCTTGGGGTGACTTTATGATGTGTATCCCCTATCGCTGCTCTATGCCCAGAAATAGCACACTGAGCTAGCAGGATTTTGAAGGCAGAGCATGATTACTTTGTGAGAAGAAAGAGACAGAAGTAATAAGTTGAAATGGAAAATAAGAAGGAGAGGAAAAGCAGGGTAAGAACACCTTACCAACTATCTTGTTGCAGCATATCAGTTTGGGAACTAGAGTAACTTTTGTATACCAGTGTGCTTCTGCTGGATCAGTTTAATGGATTCAAGGAGCAAAAAATAATGTCTCTGTTTGGAGAGGGGCTAAAATTGTAGGAAGAAATTAGGGAGGAAAAAAAAATCCTTCTTTCCTAATGCTAAATAACAGATGTAATAGGTGCACTGAAACAGAATTTTATCAAGGAAAAGACAGACCCAGAGGGATGGCAAAGAAGAACTATGCATTTTTTTTTCTTTAAAGTAGAAAAGCTAGAGGAAAATACAGAAGAACAGTTAAGGGGCAGGGAGGGAAGTCTGGGTTTTCTTCAACTTTAAAGTAAGTTTAAAAAAAGTGAGTGGGACTTAAACTAAGTGCATTGTATTATTGCCTCTTAGGGGAACTAAAATCTAAAGGTTTTTTTTCCTTAACCTTAAAAAATATGAAATTTAAAACGGTGGTTGCCTGTAGAGTTTTGTGTTGGAGTAAGCACTGGTTCTTGGGTATGTATTCTGAGAGAAATCTGCTGTCAGCACGGTGGTAAAATGGCCTGTAAGCATCGTGTTTGGTTTTATGCCTAATGGACAATAAAATAGTTTCCTCAAGCTGCTTGAAATACTCCTTGTAAACTAAAGTGTCCAGATCAATTCCTCATTCGCATCTTATTAAAACTCACTGAGGAAGTTGGGAAAACATGTTTTTGATCAAAGCACTGTAGAAGCTAGTCGTATACTCTCTTAATCCTTAAGCTACTTCATAAAATTGCTGAGAAGAACCCCAGTGGGTTCCTGCTTTCAAAGACAGCTTCATCCCACCTGGATGCCAAATAGAGAGAGCAGCTCCACTGTGTGGTGGGGAGGGCATGGGAACGTGTGTGGGGTTGAGGGGACACAGTTGGAGTGTCTTGTTTTTCCCATGTTTATCTGACTCACAGTTTCCTAGTGGAATACTAGGATTGTTGAATTATTTGCATGAGTAGCTGTCTGCATCCAAAATGACTTGTGCATGCTAGTCTATTCTGTGTATGTTAATGCCTGAATTTCTCTTGTGTAGTCAGTTCATGTTACATGACAACCTTAAATGCCTCGGTGGTGTGCTTGCTCAAAACCCTTTTTTTTTTTTTTTTTTTTCATTCCCTAAGGAAACACATCGTGTCATAGCTCTGAGAAGTCAGGAATTTCTTGTTGGTAGGTAGATGGCTGGGTGCTAGCTTTCAGCAACCCATTCTTGAGAAGAAGTTAAGCTGCTATCATACTGTGGTCCACTTTTTTCATAAATATATTTTAAACTTTTATGATCTCTTCTATCAAGTTTCTGCCTGTGCATCTTCATGAGTAGGAGGCTCAAATCAATATTTACAGGGTCTGCTTTCATGCTTTATATATGCAGCAATATCAAGATACATGGTTATGCATTTTATAAGAAACTTATTCAAGGGGAAGCGTTCATCTGATCAGCAGTATCTGCTTTTTTAACAACGATAGGAGGATGCTTTGAGCACTGTTGTATAAGCAGTAGGAGTGTGCTTTAGAGAAGCTGTCAAATATGCTGGCTTTGTTGTGACTTGAAAATTGTGTTTAACTGTGGAGAAAAGTGGCCACCACAACACAGAGCCTCCCTAGGGCAACAAGTGTGCTGCCTGCATGCCAGCGGGACAGTGCCCCAAAAGTGAGTTGTGTTTCAAGACATAGGAGATGACAATGTTGGAGGTGCTATACCAGCTAATGGAAGGCTATAAGCAGGACACATGGCAGAGATGTTACTCTGGCTGCACTAGTGAAAGAGTCAAAAAAAGGGGGTGGCGGAAAAGTAACTGTAAAAACTGTAAAAATCTGTAAAAATTGAAAGCTTGTTAGCTGTCCTTAAAGCACATTTTTTGGGGGCTCCTGAGAAGATTAGCAGTCTCAGTCTGGATCTTAGTGGGCAAGTGTCCTTGCAGTGGAGGCTGCCAGAACTCATGCTGGTTGTCCCTGCTGTTGGCAGCCTGGGTGGTGAAGAGCTGCTCTTGCCCCAGAGGTGAGCTCCTGACCAGCTGGACTGGGTGACGGCCACAAGAGAAAGCTGGCTCTGCCAGTGGTGCACTGGCTGACTGGATGGTCTGCTGGGCTGTGGATGTGATGTTACCTAAAAGCAGCAGACTCCTGTACCAATTTAAGTGGAAAAACAAGACTAATGGCCAAATTTCTACACTCTGTGTCTTTCACTAATTGTGAAAAATAGCAGTTTGCTTCTCCATCCTCCTGGCTTCACTATCTTCTTCATATAATTCACTGACTTTTACTTATGGTTTCTTGTCTCTGATAATTTCTTAATGAAGCAGGCAATTGTATTTTATTTTATCCTGTATGAGCTGCTTCTCATCATTTATTCTTGTTTCCCTCCACTCCATTTCCACTCCAGGCAAAAATTATTTCTGGTGAAGAAGGGCTGGATGTGTGTCATTCCAGAGCTGTTGTAAATGACCCTACAGATTTGCTTGCACACCCCATTTTCTCACCTAGAATGCATGCATAAGAGGTCGTATGGGGCCTGTCCCCATACCCCATCCCCACATCAGTGGCCAAGAGCAGATGTCTGTAGAAGAGAACAGAAATGGACAGATAGGTGATGCTTCTCATGTGGGTGTTATAAAGATGTTTGCCACTTCCCCCTCTGAGCTGTAAGTGACATGTCAGAAGCACAGTAATCATTGAAAAGCAGATATTAACGGGGTCACATTGGGTCTGTGGGATGAATGGACCCCTTTACATCTTCCTCTCGAACTGTTTTGATGGGAATGTTGATTACAGACAAGGTAAACTTGTTTGTACTTCATTCATTAATAACAAACTATAAACTGCCCTGCCTCCCCTCCCCACAGGCAAAGCACTTGAGGAGATGCCAGGCAATTAAAGTACTTAAGACAGTAATTACAGTCAAATATACAACAAAAATAAAATCACTGCACATGATTTTTTTTTATGCTTGGTTTTGTTCTATGCTTTTATTAAACCGCAATTCTTGCCTCACGATTGAACAGGAATCTCTCAACTGGTAGTACCAAAGTGTTTGACAAGCTTTCTTTGGTTCATCTGGGTATTTAGTAAACTCTTTGGTGGTCTTCCTACTGAATTCATCACAGCTCAGTTTCCCGCTTTTTAGATGTATCTTGCTATATAAAGCTGGTGTACCTCTGAGCCGTACCACCAAGCAGTAGGGAGGTGATACCAATGCTATCTTGAAACTCTTCCTTTCTTACTTTTCTTGCTGGTTTTCTTACTGTACAAGGAGTAGCATCTCTAGTTATTGTGATGGTTAAGAGGGGAAGACTGAATTGGCTTCAGATATTTGAATTGAAGATGATGCATTTTAAACTCCGGAAATTAGTGTCCACAAGTTTGATTTATGAACCTATTTACTGAATTAACATCCTGCAGTAGAAAATTGTGCGTATGTCAGCTCAGTATTTTTAAGTGAAATTCTAAGGGACTTCAATTTTCCAGATAAAGTACGCTTTAAAAAGACAGAAACTTAGCTGTAATGCGATCCAGCTGGTGTGCATAAACCTTTCACATTGCATTACATAGTTAAGTTGGTAAGTAATGTATGGGGAAAAGTTCTGCTGGCTTATTCCTTTGTACTGGAGTTTTACGAGGCTGTATAAATACTGTAAGTATTTAATGGGGGAAATGCAGGATTAAAAGCAAACAGCTGATGATGTAAGGTACAGAAATGTCATAAAGCAAATGTGTAGTAGTATCCTTTCAGTAAATACTAAATGACTGAAATGTGACAGTGTTCTCCTACGTTAAAATAGCTCTCATAAGAACAGCTTCCAATTGATTGATTTGATTAACGTGACTAGTTCAGAAGTAGGTCGTTTTATGCTGGATGGTATCAGAGTGTGGATTCTCTCTGAGTAATGTTTTGACTGGTCTTTTTATTCGGTAAAATCTACGTCTCTGTGGTATTCAAAGCAGAGGACAGGCTCATGGGCTCCTTACCATAACTTAACGACCTGCTCTCCTTTTAACAAACTGTAATTACAGAAACATAAACTACAGCTTCATTTATTTCAACAGTAAGAGCATGGGAGAAGAATGTGGGAAGGCATTCTTTGTGCCACCATCAATTTGGTTGCCTACCTTGCAGTTGTTTCATAAACATCCTAGAAAGCTCCTGAAAATACCGAATGTGGAATGTGCCAAAAGGGGTTAAAATGCAAAACCTTGTCCTCTGGCAGACAAGCCCTGGCAAATCTTAGCTTGATGTTACTGCCCTCGGCTGCCCTCCTCCTTTGTGGAAGGCTTTTGCTCCCTTGTGGAGTCAGCAAAAGGAACCGTGTGCCTGCACTTCAGCAGCTACAGCAAACCTTGGTCAAGAGATTAGTATTTTTTGGGTGCTGTCATTGTCAGCAGCAAATTGAGTTGCCATGTTTAGTCTGTGAACTGGAACAGAGGAGGCAGGGGCACGTAGTCTGTTTTGCCAGCTCTGCTGTGGGGGTGGTAGCCCTGGGGAGAGGAGTGGTTAAAAAAGAGTAGTCCGAAATCGCACAGCTATTTGCTGCGTGATGATGTCTGAGTCCTCAGCTATCCTCATTTAAATGGAATGGTCAGGGAGGTATCATAACATATTTAAAGCTTAGGTAGCTGCTCTTATGAAGAGTATAATTTACAATAATTGCCGCTTTTAATAATGAACTGATCTATTTGAGATGGCTCAATGCCCATTAAACAGTTAAAATGACAACTTAGTTTTAAGATGCTGTTACCAATGTAGGAATATTGACCTCAAGTTGTTCAGAGGGATATTGTGGGGTGATTTCCATAGCAAAGGTATATTATGCTTAGGCACCCTTCTGCAAAAGGGAAACTGAATTTCGAACTAGAAATAAATCTTCACTTTCTCAAGATTTATTCAGTGAAAGGTGAAAGGAACATTCAGAACGTAAGTGAATAATAAAAGTCTTCTGGTTCTGTGGGTTTGTAAGCTCTCGTAAATCAGTCGGCAAGTTCCCAGTCATGACAACCACGTCCCATACTCTCACATTGCAGCCACCGCAAAACTCAAGAGAAGGATGTAATCAACCCCTAATAAAAGCAGCAAGCCAAACGAGTAGCATTAAAAACCCAAGGTGCTGTCTTGCAGATTTCTGTCTTAATTTTTTGCAGGCTGTCAGTATGCCGACAGACTCTTTAAATCTTCCTCCCTTTCCTCTGTGGGTCTCCACCTCACCTCTTTCTGCTTGGTAAAGAAGCAAGCAAAAATCACGTATGGGACTTCGTGCAGGGAAAATGGGCTGAAGACCTCTAATAGTTCGTACATAAGGATTTGACATGGCTCAGTATTTTGTGATCCTTGTTTTTAAGGAAATGCTCATGTAACATATGGAAAAGAAATGGGTTAAAAGTCAAAGTCTGCAGTGATAATGAGTGCTTCTCTGTTTTTCTCACTGCTCTGGGGACTGAGGTCCCCGCTGCTCCTGGTGAAGCCAGCGTGAGGAGTGGGGCTGCACTGCTGGGCATCAGCCCTGACTCAGGATTTGCAGCAAGGGTGAGGTCTGGGCACACAGCACCGTGTCACCCAAATGGCCTGAGTTAAAAAATGAGGATGAGAAGCATTGCTGCTCAGCAGCCTTGGATCACTTTGGCGGGGCTGTGCTTCTCACTGTGTGCAGGACCTGTGACGAGCCAGCGGACCTGCCAAAGCATTGGGAGCAGTGGCTGAAGGTACTGACAGGGATGTGCTTCTCCCGTGTGAAGTGGCCTCACTGGAAGTGAGACGTGAGCTTGCTTCAACTTCGGAACGGCTGATTCCAGTGCTCTGCCAGCCTCTAGCCAAAAGCTGGCCTGAACCGACCCTGCTTGGCTTGAGATCCGGTGGGATCTCAGTGCAGTGGGAATAGGAGGCACTTTGTTCTCCATCGTAGATACGCTGTGATTAAACGTGGTAGTCATGAGGCCAGATTTACTGCTGTGCTCTCCCTGTTTTGCATTGCACAATGGCACAAACACCCAGAGAGTGAGCAAATTTGATCCGTGTTTCCTAAGGATTGTGAAATTCTCTTTCTGTACAAATTTGCTGGCTGAATTTAAAGCATGATTTATAAAAAGGGCCTTTCCTCTTAGAGTAAATGTGATTGCCCTTTCTGTAGGGCTGCAAGATAAATGTTCTTAGTCTTCAAGGAAACTTTTTAGGCATGCAATCCATAACATGGTTTTGGCTCATCTTCCCTGCTGCACACTTTACTAACTTAAAGCTATTTAACTGAGATGCAAAAGAAAAATATTGTTTCTTCAGCATTGGACCTGTTGATGGTATACAAGAAACGCAGAGTAAGGCAGGCATTTGTTTTGCACTGTTCAGAGGCTTTTTAAAATCCTCCAAAGTCTGCTGTGTTTCTTACTTTGGTCAGTTTCCTCTGTCTGCCATTGCAAGTAGACTTTCTCTTGCTAATCTGCTGCCTGAAATACTCTTTGTTCAGGAAAGCAAGTCTCTTTCTGTTGTAATCAGGGCTAGAAATTCAGCTGCAGGGTCACTCTTTGTGCTGTAGAGTTCACTGACCATGTTTTGCTTCTGGCAGTCCTAGCTTTAGCCCCTTTATACAGATCAATGCCAGGCTAACCCCATTTATTGCTACTACTGAGTCAAAACTCTGCTTCTCCTATTTAATTTAGCTCAAAATAGATGTAATGCAAACAAGCGTCAGCATGGAAAAAGAGCCAGAAGAAGGGGAGGAAGAAAAAACCATATTCAGGGTTTTTTAAAATTAAATATACATTACATGGTGCTAGGCTCCAGGTGGGAGGAATTAGTTGGCATTGTACCATTAGATCCTTTATAAAAATCAATCATTATCATTGATTCTAATTTGCATATGAGTGTTAGAGTTTATCTGCTTGTCTTCTGTTCCCTTTTTATGTTTAAAACCATTTTTAATGTAATTGCTACTGCTCAAGCTCAGCCATGCATTTAGATTTCTCCTGGGTTTCTTAGTCCTAGATGAACCTCCTGGTTCATTCTCCTGGCACTTCACTGTGCCCTCACAAGCTGAACCTCCATCGTTATTACTGGATTCCACAGTGTCAGCATCCTAGAAACTTCCAGACTTGCTTCTGGTCAAGTGAGGCTGCTGCTGGCAGGAGTGTGTCACTCTCAGTGAAGCTACTTGATGCTGAGCACTTTGTAAGACTCATCACTGTGAGATGGGTTAAGAGGTTTTGTTGAAGCGAGCGTGTGGCAGGCAAGGCTCCTGTGGCTATCAAACTCCGTGAGTCTAATATAATTTTTTTCTGTATCTGTGGCACACCCCAGTATGAGAAAGTGTGGGACACCTCAGGCCCTTACTGGAATTTTAGATGACAAGACCTTCACGCCATGGTTGGCATCCAGCCATCTTTCCTGGCTAGGGCTGGAGTTAGGAATTCCACTTGCCACACCTCATTCCATGCTGCTTGTCAAATATGTGGAATAAGGCACACACATACCCTCACCCACTGCTGATTTCTGGATTGAGGTTCTGTTCGTTCTGCAAGGCAGCGTGAGTAGAAATCATGAGGTCTGGTTTTTCTGCTGAAAAAACAAAATCTTGCCATTCATCCTTCCACTTAACCCCCTTTCCCCACAGATAAACCTCTCCCCAAGCTATTCCCTTTTGGTTCTTCAACTCTAAGTTGGTGTTCATCAGAAATCAAGTGTTTAGGTGACTGTGTTTGTGATAGGATGGAAGACAGCTGAGACAATCTACGAGGTAGGGATTGTTACTGAAGTTAGGTTCTTTTACACTCTATTGGGTGATCACCACAAGACTCCTGAAATCCTTCCTGTTTGTTTCAAATGCACCTTTATTTCTGACATTACAAATCTTCTGTTCTTGAAGCCAGGCTTCTCAAGTATTTTTTCTGGAGGCGAGACCTATCGACTGAAATGTTTGGCATTTTGGGGAAGTTTTCTTTTGGTTTTGTTTTTGGTTTTTTTCCCCACTCTTAGCAATTTAATGCCTCCTCCTTCTTCTATCTTCTCTTTCCTTTTCCTTGCAGGGGTTTGTTGTTTCAAAAGGGGATACTTTGGTTTCCCACTCCTGACACGCGCTTGTGTCGCTGTTGCCCCCTGTCCTTGCCCTTTTCAGGAATGCTAGTGCTTCAGCCTCTGCTTTCCTCCTTTTCCACACCAGGGAGGGAGCTGATGGTTTCCTCCACTGCTCCTGAGTGGGAGGCAAGCATGAAGTGAGACACAAGGTGTGAGGCCTTCCTGATGTTTCCCTCAAACTTACCTGGTTCCAGATAAAGTCCCTTGCAGTTATCTCCCATACTTTATCTGAGATTGGTCTTTTAAACAGTCTGGATGTGTCACCATATACAATTGTCCCTTTACCTGTCAGCTCTTCCTCTTGTGAATGTTTCTTCCATTTTTCAGGTCTCTGTTGGAGTATGGTGGGTTTCTTGCATACGGTTTTAAAAAATTATTTCATCATAGTTGGTGGTTGTCTGTATCTGACACCTTCTCATACTTTTGATACTCAAAACTGTTCTTTTAATGATTTTTTTTAAATTTTTCCCCCCAATCTTGTAGTCTTTATCCTTCCTTAAAGTTGTTTTTTCTCTATTGCAGAAGACAGGTTCAAAACTCAGTTTGGGCCTAGAGAGGGCCCTGAGCAGCATGGTCTCACTGCTTATTACCACTCAAGATATTCAGTGAGTTTGTTTCCTCTAGCTTTGGTTAAACGAAGTCTTCCCCCCCTTCCCTACAAACCCAACAAAAGATTTCTTCAAGTATTACTCTGAATGAGGGTAAGTTCACCTACAGCTTGCTGCCTCAATAGCAGTTCAAGTGAGCTGAGCCGAGCCTTCTGGCCACGGCCAGCTTCTCCAATACAGAACAGCCTGACAGAAGAGACATTTATTTCATAGCTAAATGCTTATTACCCCTTGGTTGCTGGTTTCTGGGGTTGTCTCATTTAACTTCTGTGTGTTTTGGAAATAATGTGCCTTTATTATGTTTATATTTTATTTTCTTGATGAAGTTGCTCTTTGCTGTTTTAAGTTTGAGCTGTCCCTTGGATCACATCTAAGGATGTGATTCTTCTCTGTGCCATGACATAGTTATATCAGCTATTGGTTTATGCCAATATATTTTTATTTTCAATTTTATTGAAATGTGTTGTACATTAGAGGCAATAAAAGCCAGTAGCTAGAGAAAGTGAGACAGGCATTTATCTCTGATTGACAGGCATAGATTTTTCTGCTTCTTTAAACATTTTCAGGTCCTTTTGTTGCCCAACCACTGGTGTTTTGTATTTTAGTAATGACCAGAGAAGTATACCATGGACTTAGAAGCAGGCCATGCCATCCAAAGTGCATATCGTATATAATGTAGATTTCATCCACTCTTCTAAGGTTATCTGCATGGTCTGATTTGGTGCTGGATCAAGTAAAAGCCTTTTAATGTAAAATTAAGAGTTTGCTGAGCTAGATAGCAGAGGCTGTCCACAACTAAAGAGTGGATTGCTGCTTCATGAGGATGGCTGCTGTTAGCGTATAGCACAGGGTGATATAGATTCAGGGTTAATCACCCTTGTGTGTAAAAAATGCTAAAATTAGCTGCCAGATGGATGTTTTTATCATATGAGCTACAAGGACTACTTGGAGAAATCCCTACAGGTCTGAAAACAATAACCAGAACTGTATTTCTTAGCCATGTATCTTAGAGTATCTTTTACACGTAATGGAATCAAATGAACCAAATGTAAAATATGCTTTGTTCGTACGCCATATGGTCTTTGCCTTGCCAAGCACCCTTTTGCCTGCCAGAGCAGACTCCTGTGCTCTCCTTTCCTTGAATCCTGCCCTTCACACTAACAAAAAAAAAATTGCTGCTTGACCTGCATAGGGAATGGTGAGCATATGGCTTTCCATTCATCCCTAGATACATTTCCAGCATTTAAGAAAACTCCAAACACCAGAAAAGAGGCAAAATGAAGTAAAAAACCTTCATGCGCTACTGCATTGAAAGAGCCTTTCGAATTTAGCCACGGCTAAATTTAAGTATTTAGCTTAATTCAGAACTTCAGCTGCTTCCTACCAACCACCCAAAAACATACCTGCTTCTCTAAGGGATTTAAAATCCAAAGATGGACAGATTTTAGAGTGGGGCAGGGGTAGGGAAGCATCTGGGTCACCGACGGATTTGAGTGCAGGTTCCATGTGCCACATGCATAGCCCACTTCCAGAGCGCTGGGGAGAGGCCCCCATTGCTGAGTGCTGCCTCGTGTGTGTTTTTAGCGGGGGCTGTTTCCTGTCCCCGTGCAGCGACACCTGTGTGGTGTTACGCTGCCTGTCCCAAGGTGTTAAGTAACCCACAGGCATTTTGAAATAGTTAATCATAATACGATTTCTCTCGTGATAATGTTTGGGTTTTTTCATTCTCCTGCCTGTTATGCAATCTGTAGGCTGATAATTTTAATGGGAGTTACAAGAGGAGAGGAAAAAGTCCCAGCTAGCCCTGGAAATGCATGGGATCATGGAAGAGGCAGGTAAATGCTCCCTATTGCACTCTGTCTTGACAAGGACTTCCAAAAAGCCTGTCATCTCAGTAAGTTCAATTCTTACCCTCTCCTTGCAGTGTTCTCCCTCTTGGCAGCCTCTGTCCCTCTAGTGGGGTTTGGATAGATTATCATTTTTGTGAGACTGGGATGTTGCTTTGCTAAGTTCAGCTTCAGAGACTTGTTGGAAGGGGAATAGGTGAGATGGAAAGAAAGAAAACTGAGTGACACAGGGGTCCTAAAGGTCAGTTCTTTTTGCCCGTGGTGTTTCATCGATACTGGAGTGAGGAGTGTTTAATTTAAGATTACAATTTCACACCCTATTTCTCATTCTCTACCAGACTGAGCTGTGACTTTCAAAATTGTGGTTCTGTTTACATCTTTATCATAAATTAGATAATTACAAATGTGTGGCTTCAAAGCACTTTCATGCCTTTTTCCTGCAGTCAGGTTATAGATGAAGCTGTTTTATTGGCTACTGCCCTAATTACCAAGTGAACTCAATGTCTTTAAAATTCTGATTCCAGCTGAGAATATTTTATTATTGGTTCCTTCAAGAAACATCTGCAGAGTGCTTTGAGCTCTTGTGTCGTACAACATTTCAAATATGTGGTTTTATCAGATCCTTCTATTTTGTCCCTTACCTTTTTCCTCTTCATATGACCAGGAGAGCTAAAAAAGACTTTCCTGTGTTTTTCTTAAGCCTGGTAAGGTGATTCTAGGTACAAAATTCTTCAGACAGTCCACAGGTGGGGATGTTTTTCTGTTTTCATGTTCAGTCTGGAGTAGATAATGTTCTGTTGATACGTTTTTGGATATATCTTCTCTAGATGGGTCAGTGTTATTTCTTTCTGCTCCTAGGCAAATTAATAAACCAAACTTAATAGTGCAAAGGAAAGCAGGTGGCTGGCTGATTCAAAGGGAGAGGCTATGTTTTTCATCACCACCCTTTCAAAGCCTCTCTGAATCAAAAGAACCATTGGATTGCGAAGGCAAGACCTATGCCACACCAGAAGCTCCCAGTTCAGCAATTTTCCCAGGGTAAAATTATAACTCATGTTTCCTCAGCACAGGCTGTAACTGGCAGCGTTCCTTCTACTTCTAAGGGTGAAATTGCTGGGGGGAGAACAGACATCTAATGTGCCTCTGGAAGTTTTACAATGGGTGTTAGCCTCCCTTTGTGGAAAGGTAGATGTTCTTCTGGAACATACCCAAGGGCAGGTGCTATTCAAACTGGAGTGTAAACTGACTTCAAATAAGGCAGTACAGACTTATTTTTGTTCAGTTTGTGAGTCAAATCTAAAGAAGAAAAACCCATTTCTCAAATTCTGACAGTTCATGACTATCTTCCAGTTATCCCACTGAAGTCTACATTTTTGTGGATCTTTAAATTCTTCAGCTACAACTGCAATTCAAGACATTAATCTTTATTCATGTACTGCTGATAGGATCTTACCTTGCAAACAAAACAGATTTTAACAATGCTTGTTTTTTAGTGTTACTTCTCACCAGAAGATTATTGGACAAATTGCAAATTTGGTCCAAGGAGAATGTAACCAGTTGGTTTCTTTCCCACTAAAATCTTGACACCATTTGTAAGGATTTGTTTGAGTTTGCATTCAAATATACCAGCATGGTTCTGGCGAAGAGAAGTCCTTTCCTTCTAAACCCAGGAGGGAATGTTTGTTGTTGTTTTTCCCCTGTCCTTATGTGAAGACTCTTACAAAATATGTGTAGATTGCCTGCTAGAAGTGGATAAAAGGCAACAGCACTCGAGTGAAAAGTCTGTCTAAAAATTACATTATTAATAAAACTCAGCCTACAAGTAGTCTACTTGGGAACAGTTGAAAGATAGATTCCAGTGTTCAGAGTTCCCCTGTTCCTTCCTGTAGCTGTTCCTGGCCCAAACCCCATGTAGATGTGGTGAAGGTGGCTGTCACATTCCTGCCTTCACTGGTGCAGGAGAAGGGCTGGGAGATTCTCCATCCCTCACAGAGGCAGTGGGAGCTGTTGACTGCTCTGTGCTGGGCTATTCCATGGGACTGGGGAGAGCTGAGTGGCTGCCTCTTTCAGGGAGGAGGTGTAGACTCTGAATGGAGCCCCAGAGTGTATAGCTATGCTATCTGCAGAAGTAGCTGGCAGGCCAAACCTCTTGCAGCAGGGTTGAAGCGGTCCAAGATACTTGGATCGATGCTTCTCACTGGAATGAGTGAAGCCTTGTATGGTGGGTAAATAGTCTGTCATCTCTGCCCTTTGCAAAGGGTGAAACTCCCTGTGCGTGTGCTTGCTTTCCTATGAAGTACAAGTAAATTTATGTTGTCTCTGCTACCTGAGGTTTGATAGAGGTGCGAGAAGAAAAGCGACCTATTTTCCAGGTTTAAAGGAAAGTAAATGAAACTGTCCTCAGGGCAGCAGAAGCAAAGACTTTTGTATCAAGCTGTAGTGTTGTGGGCAGGGCTGCCAGGCTGCTAAAGGCTCTTCAGACCTGGAAGCCTTTCCCAGGGACTGCTCATCTTTTAATAGCGCTTCCTCCTTTTTTTTTTTTTTTTTTGAGTGTCCACAATGACTGCAGTCTTTCCCTGCTCAGACCAAGGGATTGCTTGGTACTTACTGGCTTATTTCTGCAGTGTCTGACAGGATACTTGTCCCCTCTTGCACGTGGGAATTAAGAAGCCTGAGTGAAGGTGACTGAAGCACTGTGTTGTATACCTCAAGAAATATTTTGAACTGGTCATGTCCAGCTCAGGCTGGGGAGTTACACTTTTGTTTGGTCACTCCTAACTCGGTTTCATTGCTAATTTCAGTAGATGCTGGTGCAGAACTGACAAGCCCTTGGTGGAGCAAGTGGCCTGAAATACTGGCTGTCCAGTGTGCCCCTATCATAGGACACCCTTAGCAGCATCATGGCAGGTGTGTTTCCTGTGGTCTGATGTCCTCCTGCATCTAAGCACTGTGTCCTCCAGCATGGTTAGGGGATGTTTTTGCCTGCTGCTGCCTGGGGTGAACACCCTGTGATTAACAGTGTCAGGTGGGCAGTGGTGTGCTGAGAGCTTGGGAGCAGCTTTCAAATCCGGTTTTGCTTGTAAATTAAATGGACGCTTTCACTGAGCGAGAATCGAATCGGCACCTCCAAAGGCTGTAGAAGTTCTCCTTCCATCGTGAAAGCCAAAGTGTTTGTGTTTGGGGGTAGTGACTCTGGGCTGGACCCCCAAGTTTGGTTTGGATTTTTTATGGTACAGTGGGTTGGATGTATTCCAAAGATCCTGCTTGTGTTATGGGCTTCAGCCAAGTTCTATGCTGGCCATGTTTGCCACTTGCTTGACCCAAGCACAGAAAGTGTGCACATCGGCCACCTCCAGCAGACGAGTTGTGCTTGACCCAAGGAAGAAACGGGTAGGCAGTGCAGAAGAACAGGGATGTAATAAATTTGGGCTGACCTCAGCACTACTCACCCAAACAAGCAAGGGGCTGAGTTAATCTTCCATAAGGAGTGCAAACTTGTAAAGTATTTCGAGGGAGGTATTAAAATTTTGTCTGCAGTTTCAAGGCTTAGGGAGGTTTTCAGAAAATTTTATAAGCACTTGAGAAGATACATCCTGTCTCTAAACTTTTCCAAGTTTTTGGACTCACCTTTACTGCTGTATTGGTGTAAGCACAGGCCATCATTTGACTTCTGTCATTATCCATGAATTCTTTTCCTTCACTTAAAGATTTTTCTTAAGGTCTCAGTGACAAGTTTCTGATGAAAGTGTGGTTAGAGCTGTTCTGCTCGAGCTAGTTGTGAGCTATAGACTTGGCTCCTGGGCTCTGGAATTATCAAAGTGCCTCCAAGCTCTTGTCCAGGGGTGGTTTTTAACTGTCCTGCATCTCCAGGTAGGCAGCTTTCTCCCCCCAGCACAACCAAATACCTCACTTCCTTCAGCTCCTTGCCTTGTGTTTGGTTCTCTGCACCTGTATCATTTATTCTAGGTCCTGCTCAGCTCTGAAATCCCAGCAAGGCTCACTTTACCAAGGAAATGCCACCACATCTCTCCAGCGCTTGCAGCACTTAGCGTGTGTATGTGCTCAGCAGTGCCAGCATCTCAAGGAGGAGAAGGCTGTAAGCAGCCAGCATTTGGGATGTGCAGCAAGGGACCCCCAGCTTGAGGGGCCAGATCAGCACTCTACCCCGGGGCTGGTGACTCTGGGACAAGGACAATGTACCGGTTAAAATTGTCCCATCAGGTAAGTGCTCTAGTCACCACTGCTGGTGTGACCAGAGGTGCATTTGTCACCTTTGTAGGCTTGATCTGCATTTGGACTATTCCAGGATACAGAGAGGACAGCCTAACATTGTCCCTGGCACCTTCAGGAAAGAGTTTTGGCCAAGGGCTTTTTTTCCTGATGAACTATACCTTACACCCTGGCTATGATGGACCCTTCTGGGTATCTCTGTCCTCTCTCTCTGTGGCCTTGTGACACCCACCTCTCTAAATTGAATTGCTGCATGTATTTCTGCAAGTAATACTGAGTGCCCCAAGCACGGCACTTGTGGTGGGAGGAGTGAGCAGCTGCTTGGCATAGTGGATCTTCTGCACTTCAGTGCCTCAGCATTCCCAGAAAACCTTCCTGCTTCTCAAGCTCTCCATTGTCTTTGACTGTCTTGCATAGGATAATTTGACCTTCTGTCTGTCTTGGGGTGACTTTATGATGTGTATCCCCTATCGCTACTCTATGCCCACCAACCTTTTCTGTGTCTTTAAACTGACATGGCATATGTTGACAGGCATTCAGGATTTAAAATGAAGCTTTAGAGATTTAGAATAATAAATCTAGTGCTGCTATTGAGTCTCAGCAGACCTGGTGTCTTAGCTTGCTGTGGCATTGAATTGCAGCTGATTGTGTTTTGGGCCCATTTCTCATGTGACGCTCAAACACAATTGTTCTGGAGTTTTGCCTTATAAACATAATTCCTGATGTTCAGAGTCAGCAATCCTAAACCTTGCAGCTGTGATAGAAAGGGCAGTTGGATTATATTGATGAAAGGCAAAACATGACAGTGCAATCGGCATATTTTCACTGGGGAAAACAATGGGCTGTTTCTTTGTTTTGCAGGCCCAGTGGCAGCAGTAAAGCCCAACCATGACCTCAGGGAGCTACCGACCATTGGTGTCAGGGTGGAGAAGCAGAAGAAAAGGATGGATGTGCTTACATGTAAAGACTTTTTGACAAAGATCTGAGCAATTTCTTTGTGCTTCTGGGCTCTTCAGAATGAAGGTGAAGAGAAAGCACCATGATGGCATGCACACCATGAGATCAAAATGCAGTTTGCATGTTCTGTGGGGTGCACATGGTCATCTTTGGCCACCTTGCAGGGCTCTGTCTGAGGGGCCAGCACAGATTCGTGTCGTGTGGATGCTGAGTACCAGAGCCATAGCCAGAGAATTTGGTGTGAGAACATCACCAGCCCGTACAGGTGCCCAGGGTGGGATTTTCCCCTTCCAGCAGGACAAGCTCCTGGGTTTCTTGGACATGTAGCTTTGTATCTCTGCCTGCTTGCTACACCTTCCAGAAGTGCTGTTTGTACTGTACTGATATTGTTTATGTTGAATAAATGCTTTCTCCAGCCTCTTTGTTGTGGCAACTCTTTTTGCTGAATTCAAAAAAGTGGGGGGGTACTTGTTTAAGCATTGTGGTGAGACATGATCATGATTATTTTTTTAATCTGTAATGAAATATTTGTTTTGAAAAAGTGCATCTTCAGAATGGGGACACTTGTGCAGGAGCCAAATCTGAGAGCAGTGCTAATGTTCCTGGTTTGGATGAGGTTCTTGAGTTGCACTTTTCCCCATCCCACAGGCACCCCTGAGCATCAGCCTGCTGTTTATATCAGAGTGCAGGCCCACAGATGTCCCTGACACTTGAGTGATTTCTGCTCTGTACTGGAGGAAAAGGGATTTGACGCCAGCTTCTGAAGTTTGTTTGCTGTTTGGATTCATTCCCCCATACAGTGGGATATATGGGTTCAGAGGCGACTCTTCTGCTGGAGGTGGCTGATGTGGATGTGTTAACTGCTGTTTCCAGCTGTTCCTGGGCACCAAGCTTTTGTGAGGAGAAGCATCTCCCTCACGTCTCTCTGTTGAGAAAAAAGGATAATGAACACAGACTGATTTGATACTTTACAATAAACTACTGCATGATTATTCTTTCTAATGTCTAGAATAGCTAAGACAAGCTTGCCCTCACCTCCCCCAGAAAATCCAAGGGAGTTAGAAATGTGTAAATTTGAGTTCCTCAGCAGTAATAATTGCTGGGGCTTTGACAGGGAATACATGTGCTACTGAGTAGCGTATGTATTCCTGCTTGAGCTGGGCTGGCTCACAGGGAAGATGTTGGCTGTAATAACTCCAGTTTGCAGTCCTGACCTGCAAACTAAAATGATCCTCACAGTCCAGTGAGTCAAGCAGATAGTTTGTATTTGAATGTCGGTCCCTCTGTGCCTGAGCTCGGGTTGTCTTGAAGTGGCATGGGTTTTGTCAAGGTTTCTGTCTTAAGAAGGGAACCAGGATGACTTTCCTCAAGACCACAGAGTGTAAATAACACTTAGGACACCAGTGCTAATATTTTGAGGGGACAAGTAAGCCTCCCGTCTCTTTGATTTTTGTACACTTAGCACATTGTAATGACTCATGTTCTTCAGATATCTCTTACTCCTTCCACTTGCTACCAGAACATTGACATGGTTCCTGTGTTGCTGTTGTTTGGTAGAGCAGTTGCATGAGTGCACATCTGAGCCCTGCAGCTACTGTGTTTTTTTCCAACCCAGGTGTAAAGATTTATTATTTAACAATATTTTTGAATGGAGTTGGGGAGAAGATGGTGTAGAAGAAAAGGCAAGGAGAGGAGAAGGGATTTGAACTCTCTTCTCCATGATCCTTGGCTCCCTTTAGTAGGAAGACTTCTAAATCATACGGATTTTTGTAAATCCCAGGAGGAGCAGTTAAGGCAGGGCTGCTTTTGCTTTTGTTGAGGCTACAGCAGAGCTTGCCTAGAGCAGAAAATGTGAAGCAGGTTCAGATATACTCAAAAGACCTATGCCTATGAACTGCTTCTTGTGGAAAGACTCCTTCAAATATCAGCAAGGAAGTGGAGGAGCCCCAAACTGCTCTAACAAAGCAGTGTTTTTATGTGCTGAACCAAAACTGAAAAGTTTTATACAACCAAAATGCCTTTAGCCAGCCTAGCGCACAGATTTTGGCATTTTTGATTACGTGGTTTCAGTAATACGTTCATTCTGAGTGAAAATGCGAACTAATTTTTATGAAAAGTTGTTGGAGGGGGGAATCATCTGAATATTAATAATGATAAATGCTTTACAGGCTATTTGAAGTATTTTGGCTCATGGGAACTGTTGTAAAACTGGATTTTCTGTTCTTACTTAATTTTTTTGTAGGATAGGTAATAAAATGTTTGAGAAGGAAAGCTATGAAGTGACAGACTGTTGACAGGTCAGGAAGGTTGCTGCCCGTCCAGCCTGTGCAGGTGGTAGCCATGCTTTGTGCCCCTCTCATGAGCAAAGCTGGTGCAGTTCCTGAGGCAGACAACAACCTCTCTGATCTCCTGTGTGGGAACAGCCGTGGCTGAGCTCTGAACCCGTTCCTGGGTTCACGTCTCACCTGCCTGACACCAAGAAAGCTTCTGAAGAGCTTTTTGATTCTTTTCGTTGTCAGCTGTTCCAGATAGCTTGCTGGAGCCCGTTGAGTTTAGTTTCTCTGACTCCCTTCTCTCCACCTGTAATTCTTGCTAAGGAATTATATTTGTAATCACGTTAGGTGGTAGAAGCTTAGCTTACCAGCAGTGCCTTGTTTTAGCTGCCTTTTACCAAAGCTTGTTCACTTCCACATTTGCAATAATCCAGCGCAAGCCATGTATTTCTTCAGAGACTGTTTGCCCCTGTGTTATCCTTTCCACAGCTGAACTAATGCAGTGATTTAAGTAATGCAATGATATATCTCTGAGCTGCTAAATGCTGTACCCATTGGATGGTGATCTTCTGTGCTCTGACAGTGCTATCGAGTTGTGCTACATTAAAAATAAATGGGTGTTTTTTTAAGTACCTGCTTCTTTGAATCCCATTTCTGCCTTAATTTCTCTGAGGCAAATGCAGTAGAAATATGATTGCCTAATTTCAAAGTGTCTCCAAAAGGGTAGTGAACTGTTTTTATGCAGGGAAATGTGCTTTGTGGGCTAAGACTGGAGTAAGGTTAGCATTATTGTGCTTAATATCAGCCATTGAGAAGGACTTTGTTTCATGAGACACAACAGACAACGCAGGTAACTTGAAGAGGAAATGCTGAAAAGGAGGAGGGTGAAATAAGAGAACAAAAGGTTTTATTATAAAGCATTTTTATTTCTTGGGAGTTTTAGTAGGTAAACTGTGTAAATGGCAGCTTGCTTAGGACTTGGGTTTGGAAACTGATTCCCTTTTCTTATGTTTTGTGGATTCTTTTGCCTTTTAAAATGCCCACGGTCCTCCAACCTATCTCCCATCCTGGCAGTGATGCTTATACTACACATTCTTCTACTGTTTTGTGCAGCCAGTGCTATCACAGCTACGCTGAATGAGGTTCCAGCCTAACTACAATATTAACCCTGCAAATCTGTTCATTTTCTCTCCAGCAGCCCCAGGCAGGGTATACAGGAGAATGTGTCCAATTGAAAAACTATCACAGGCTCGGTGGGGCTGCACTGTGCTAAATTGCAAGAGAGCTGTGTTTTTTCTGCCAGAGAGGATCCTGTGAAGGGACGTGGTGGTGTCCGTCTCACACAAGTTACAGAATTTGTTTTTCGTTTTAGTCTCAACTTTCATTGATGATTTTGTCTTTATTTTTGCCAAACCGTTTGTCTGCTTTTAAGCACTGAAACGTTTTACTCAGACCTGCTGCTTTCCTCCTGCTAATCGTCCAAGGCATGCTCCCCCCACCCCCAGTTTGTGTCAGTCCTTGACTTCTTACTTTCACCTTTGTAGTTGTTGTTTTTAATTTTTTCTTCGTTATTTTACTAAATACCGCTCTGCAGATCAGTAGCATCTTGGGTGGTGGTTGTACCACATAGCATTTGCAGCAGACATTAGTTTTGCATAGCGTGTGTACCTTATTTTGTCTGGACTTGTCTTCTTTACGCTGCAGGCACCTCCTCCAGCAATTGTAGTGATTAAGCCTGGTATTTCTGCAGATTTATATTAACTTCTGCTTATAAAGAAAGAGAAGAAACCCAACCCTTTCCCCCCCCCCCAACGTCTAAACTAGATGTTTTTCTTCATTCCCTTCGTTTTTATCAGTATTAGACCTAAGCTTGCTTTTGTGTATGGAAGAAAATTAGTTAAGTACCTTGTGGTTTATAGATGCCTTTTGTTACATATTACTCGAATTTATTGTGCAATGTTGGCCCGTAAATCATTTCAGCCAGACATTTACCTGGCTCATGTTGCCTTTATGATTTGAGTCTCTTAACAGCCATGAAAAATGGAGAAATGATGTTTTTGGCGGCGGCGGACTCTGCTGGTCCGAGTGCCCCGTAACTCTCTCTCACGGCCGCGCTCCTCTTTGGTGAGGTTTGCTGCCTGGCTCTGAGGAGATGTTTACAAGGAATCCATTACTTTGTGCAGCTGAAAGACAGTGTTGAAAGAACAAAGGGAGTTTTGTGATGAAGTGTATCTGACTTCTCGCTGCTTTGCTTACCTTTTAAATGTAAAACTTAGTCATTTGCAAGGGCTTTTAGTTCTCAGGGCATCCCTATAAGATTCCACGCCGTGTGGAGCTGTCCTTCAGTCGAAAGCGGGGTTGTCTCAAAACCGCTCTCGAATGCATTTCTATTTTAATCCCCAACTTTGCCTGCCGCCTGCCTTCCTGGCTCCAGCTCACCGCCCTGCCCTGCCCCACCCGCTGCGCGCAGGCGGCCGCTGCTCCGTGCTGGCGGTGCAGCGCTGCCTTTGTGACTAAAAGTTGGTTTCATCAGCAAAGCATCGCCTCCCGCTCCGCGCTCAGAGCTCGCCGGCCTCGGGAAGCCGCTCAGACCTGCAGCCTATGTGGGGCACGCGGGGGCAGCTGTCGCCATACGTATAACTTTTAAATGGAAAATGTCTTTCTCAAAGGCTGTCGATGTCCAGTGGTCTGCAGTCCATGAGCAGTTGACTAGTCCAGGTGTTTCTGCTTCTGTTCCTGTGCTATGTGAATTGGGAATTCGAGAGAAGAGTGTGCAGGATGGAGGAGTTGAGGGTTTGTATTTCTGTTCTGGTGGTACGGCAGTGATGGAGGGCTTGGGAAGGAGCAGAAAGTCTACCTGGGGTCATCTTAATTAAGGCAAATATTGTTCTCGGTCTTTTTGTCTGCATTTCTTTCTGTCAATGCCTTTATCAACTCTTAAAAATGAGAATGACCCTTTTTGTTGGTATGGATTGACTGTCACGAGTAGTATTCAGGAAAAACTTGTTTTATTGAACGTGATTTCTACTTTGTGGGTTTCATCGGTGCATTTTGCCCCACTTACTTAAAATGTAGCCATTTAAGACTCTTGGAGCTGGATTAATTTAAAAAACTGCCAAATATTTGTCTGTGCTTTACTAAGATAAAAGTCGTAATCTGAGACTATGAGACAATCCTATTGATTCGAGACTGTGGGTTTCTGTGAGGTTTTTAAGGAGATCTTTAACCCAAGTCTATCTTTTCACAGGACAGTCGGCCCAATATGTCAAGACCTCTGATCACTAGATCCCCTGCATCTCCATTGAACAATCAAGGCATCCCCACTCCAGCACAGCTCACAAAATCCAACGCACCAGTTCACATTGATGTGGGTGGGCACATGTATACCAGCAGCTTGGCCACGCTTACAAAATATCCCGATTCCAGGTAACTTTAAAAAGCTTCTTCTGCATGTCTTTGGCAAACTCCTTTTCTTCCATTTCGTGCTTGGACGTCCTGGGGCTGTCTCAGAATGATGAATTGAGTTCCTTTTGTTTCAAAATTAAATTAGCTTTCCTTGTTAGTAGGCAGTTAGAGACTTACTTTTCTTTCCTTGCTCCAGTGTGTTCCTGACAAATGGCACTTCTGCAAATCCTGATGTGTGTGTACTAAAACAAAGCTGATAGTAAAGAGCACTTACTTTCTACTCCCTAGGATTCTGGGTTTGTGCCAGGGCACCCATGCTGTGGTTTGTTACATTCAAAAACTGTAGTGATACTGCATTTGAGCCCAAAGGTGGGGGTGTTGGGGTATTTGCTTCGTTTCTTTTGGAACAGCAGCCACTCTCCTATACTGTCAACATGCCATCCCCGATGTGTCACTTGAGGCAAAGGCAAGGCCGAATGAAATAAACTATAGGACAGTATTAACTGAATACTTTTTATAGAACCTTGGGACTTTGCAAACAATTAGGCTCTTAACTCTCACATACCTTTTGAATGAAGTATTTGTGACTCTGGTAGCTCACTGGTACTAAGCAGTCAGAAAACTGCTGCATGTGTGAGCAAACGGTGCATGTAGAGTAGGTAGAACAAGAGTGCATCACTAAGAAAACAGGAGTGCATTTAAGAGCGTGTGTGGGTATTACCTGGTGGTGATGGCAGACAAGCAGTGTAGGGGAACTGTAACTCCAAGGGTTGGTTATCAGACAGCAGGTGTTCATTGTGTCCACTGTACTCATCTCTACCTTGCCCTTCGCTGCCCGATCCTGCTCTAGAGGGAAAGCAGTGTTACCATTGTGTTCTCTCCAGTCCGAGGGGGCAGATTTTCCGTTTCTTGATCCCACAGCTCTGACTTTCCTTTCCAGAGGGCACAAAGCACGCTTCATGGGATGTGACTTCGTTCAAAGCCGGGGTTTCACTTGATACTGCTGCCTCTGCAGCATCAGCTCGTAGTGTTGTGTGGCCTGAAGTAGTGCTCCTGGCACAAGGAGCTGACAGGGCTGGAGGAAGAGAGCAGTACACACAGCGAGGCACATGGCCTTTCTTATGACAGCCTCCTCAAGGAAGGCCTGGCAGAGGGGAGTAAAAGAAGCCATGCCAAAGCCTGGGTCTGCCAGGAGAGATTGAAGTAATGTCTGGGAAAATTTGAACTGTTCTTCGAAAACCAAATCTGTTGTTTTGGGGGTTTTTTAGGAGCTGCTTGTGTTCAGCTCCTAGTAGTTGTGATTACTTAGTGGGTTTTTTGGTAGTTGGAGCAGTGATGGTGTCTGACACTGTTGTGTATGCAGAATGAGAGGCTGCTGCTTCTGTTTTCTTGTCAAATTCACAGAGAGGGTGTATTACTTCAAGTGAAGAAACACTAAAATGTCGTTCAAAAATGTGTATGGTGGCAGTGGAATTTAAACTTAATGTATTCTGTGCTCAATTGAGCCATTGTAGCACTTGAAAGTGAAAGCTATGCCTGTAGTATCAAAGCCAGTTTAATAAATTAAACATTTTAAAAGCTCTTCAAACATAATTTAAAGAAAACCCAAACTCTGAGCTATAGTCATTCTGTTTCAAGTCGTTCTGACATGTGTTTGTGTTTCAGTTCTGACAGTGTCTTTTGAACCTCTTGATGAGTGAATATTTCCAGCATAGCTGTTAGAACCTGGAATTCCCAGCCACTTCCAGAACTTGAGAGATTTTTTTTAACATTAGCAGCTTCAAAAGAGCAATTATTAAACTCGTTTGAATGTCAAGACAATGAAGGCATGAAGCAATATGCCAGTAGTCATGATACAGTTGTTTGTGTTTTGTCTGAGACTGTGCCATCAGGTTTTTTTCCAGTGGAGGGTTGGGATGTATATATGTGTGTATATGTATCTATACATATTTATATAGAGTGAGTGCTAGGTAAAAACTATCCAGTAATATTTGGACATTAATACAAATTGTTTCTTGGAGCCTGACCTGGTCAGTTTATATCTAGCTAGATTCTAACTTTGTTACTAAAGTTTAGCACAAGGTTTTTGTCAACATTGCTTATATGTTTCTTTTTCTGCCAATATCACATGTGTGAATGATATCAAAACTAAGGAAGGTCTCATAGATATTTTTGGGCCAATTGAAACCTCCTGAGACTTACTGTCATATGAAGTATTGTCTATGAAAAATAAGGTCTTGATTATCTTGCCTGAAAGAGCACTGCTCCAGGGATGAGTCAAGGCATCGGTTGCAGGCTCCAGCGTGTAACAGGTTGAGACACGAAAGTCATTAGGTTTCTGACTCGTATTACATGTAGTCTAAGGGCCAGAAGCCTAAAATGAACCTTTCATCTGTGGGCCAGGTACCAGAGTCATCTTTCTTTGTGAGATTGAAAGGGTGATATTCAAACCAGCAGCTTTGGAGTGACTCTGACTTGCTGGTGTGAGGGGAGACCTATTCTGATAGAGCAGTCTCTGCTTCGGAGCAAGTGTACTCTTCCTTCTCCTTTTGGGCTCGATAGCATCTCATCTTGTACCTCTCTATTTTCTTCTTCCTGGACAGTAGAGTGGGAATTAGAAAGAGTACTTTAAGAAAGAGTTCCTTAAATGATATCAGGTAAAGACTTGTAGCTTGAAGGGATCATTTTCCATAATTCTTCTGTTAGGTTCCCCAACCTGGTTTGTGCCTTGACATGTAAAATGCCTGACAGATACTGACAGATATCCATTCATTCCTCCAAAGAAATCTTGGTGTGACTGTAAAAGTGTCTTGCTGTTGTTGCTGGATCCCTGCCCTTTGCTTTGGAAAGACCATAGCAGGCTTCTCTCAAATGCTCTTGTGATTGAAGAACCCAAGGAATCGGAACCGATCTGTGTTTTGGGCAAAAGCTGACTCAGTGAAGCAATCCAACAGACAAGCAGCTTTTCTAATAGATGGTTTGAATTGAGTAATCCTAGAGGTATAAATTCTGAAGCTAAAATAATGCTTAAAAAAGCCCTCAAAATTAATTTAAAAATATAGTAGCATATAATTTCAAAGAGCCCAGTTATAACCCAGACTAGGGAGAACCTGTTGTGTTCACAAGGAAAATCCCCTGTGAGTACTTTAGCTCATCACCAGGCTTCAGGTTCTCCCAAGAAACCAGTGAGACCATGCCTCAAACATGGTCTCATGAAGCTCGATAATACAATTTGCCAGACTTAGGTTTCAGGGAGAGGCAGTTTGAATCAGCATATCTACCAAGAAGACGAAACGTAAGGTCTCTCTGCTGAAATAAATAGAGTTTTTCCTTTAAAGTCTGAGGAGGGAGCAAGTGTCCTTCTCTGTAGCTCTCTCCACCACGACTGTAGACCTTTGCATTCACCCCTGTACAGACTGTACAACCTTTGGTTTACTTGAAGTTGCCAGATCTTCAGGTTGGTATCTGGCAACACAGAGCTAGATGTTAAAGATTTGGGTGCACACAAATTTTTTTTGAATTGCTTGGTTTTTGCAACTAAAGGATTTTTAAATAAATTGTTTTCTTTCCACTGCCCAGGGAAAAAAAAAAAAAATCAGGACAGGTGGATCCAAGATGAGGTTCTGCTAAAGGAGCCTTTCTCTCCCGAGAGCTGAGGCACATGCATGCTGTGCCATTGTTCCCTGTGGTCACCAGAGAGTCTGAGGAGAATGGGCTGAGGTGTTAGGATTTATGACTGTGAGGAGAGGAAGTGCTGGCCGGTTAGCTCTGATACTTTAACCCAAGCAGCCTACTCTCCTTCCAGTGCATTCTCATCTTGCAGTAGGATCGAACCCTTTGCTTGGAGTCGGCATTCCTACATCTCGCAGCCTTAATGCTGTCTGTACGGCATCTACCAGAAGTGATTGTGTGTCAGGCTAAGACAACCTCAACTGTCTATCGGAGCTGAACGGGAAGATGTGTAACTTTGATCATACAAGCATCAGCTGTCTGATATCTCTGATATCAGCAATATCAGCAGCGCTGTCTATCTCATATGTTCAAAGCATCTGAACTTTTAATTAGTTCTGTCCAAGTCATCTGGTACAAATATTTGCATAACAGCACGGCGTTGGATTGCCACATCCTATACTCCCACCACAGAATGGGAAAAATTCACTTAAAACCTTGTATATAACTTTGTAGAACCTTTTGGAGTATCTATTTGTGTTGCTATATCTCCCATCTTGAGCTACTCCCTTCATATGAAGATGGATTCTTCTTATACAGTATTTCACAATCCTTCCAAATTTCTGCCCAGGGCTATTTCAGGTTTTTATATGAACCAATCCATTCGTGTCCCAGTTTTCTTACCCAATCTTCACTCTCAGCCCTCAGGGAAATTAAATTTCACACACTTGGATCCAGTTAGGACACTGGCTTTTTTTTTTTCCTTTTTTGATTGGTAAGGGTTTCTTTTGCATCAAGAGCATAGAATTACTTAGGAGAATGCCCAGACTGTCCTTGGCCTTTTTTGACAGTTTGCAAGAAAGACTTATCCTTCACAACTTGTGTAGGTAGACTTCCAAGGACGTGCTATGAATCAGGCAGCACTGCTTGCCTGTTTCAGAGCTCTGGCAGTTTCTGTTATCAGTCCCCAGGTTCAAAACAAACTGACATGGCCCTTAGTTCAAACTCCTGCAAGTTGCAGCACCGTGCTGGAGACTTCTGTCTTGGTAGGAGAGCTGCTGAGGTGCGGGTGGCCTGCACTTTGCACAGGCCTCCCTCCGTAATACCTCCATGAAAGCAGCCCTGTCACAACTTTCCCACTCACCTTGGAGAGTACCTCTCAAACGGCTCTGAGTTATGCTAAACTTAAAGAAATACAAAATTTTCTAACTAATGAGCATTTGGTGATTTGGGTTTTTTAAGGAAATATTGAGAGAGTGGGTGTTACTGCATCTTTATTTCCACTCTCTGTATTTGGATTTTTCTTCTCAAGAGGTACATCTCTATCTGTGTCTTTCTAGAATAGCAACATCAAAGTCTGATGAGGTAGTAGTTCATATATCAATGTGATACTGCAGTAGCAAGACTTGCACTTTTTGAGAGCAAATATTGTGTTGCAAGTTCTAAAGAGCAAGCTTCTGTGAAAGTTTTCAGTATTGCTGTAATCAGCTTTGTCTGCTCTATTAGCATGAATGGTCCAGGTCACAGCTTTTTACTATTTTGTAACATTCCTGGCAGGAGGGAAATAGGCAGAAGAAGTTGGCAGAGGGTCAGTTCAATCTTTGTTATCTATCCTGTCTTACTCATCTCACTATTCACCTTTTATATTTCATCATTTGATTGCTGCATGGTCTTGTGGCAAGGAAAAGGGAGGGCTTGGGTTAGGGAAATACATTGACTCTCACTGACCTGTTCTGTGACCCAAGATAACTGATTTAACTTTGAGCTTCAGTTGCTTCCTACCAAGGTTAACAAAAAAGCAATTTGTAGAGTGCTTTGAGATGATGATTGAAATTGTAGAAGATTACTATCTCTAAGCATAAATATTTATAGATCCAGTAACTGAGATAGAGGTTGATGATGATGGTATCATCAGTAACATGTATTAGTAAAAAACGAAATGTTGATTCCTGAGGACCAGACGCAACACAGTCAGGCAGTACAGTTGTGTTGGTTAGTGTAACCAGATACATGAACCTGGAAAGAAAATAGGAACAGAACTGTGAATGATACCATACATCATGCCTATTTAAATAAATTCAGAGAGTTTACACGACCGAGATTTTAAAGATCTCTTGCATCGCACATCTGTCAATAAAGAGCTTGGAGGGGTATTTTCTGGTCCTGGCTGAACCAAGATTAATTGTAGCTCTAGGTATGTGTATTGAACTTAGGGTATATATTGACCTCATTTTGCCTCAATTAATGATCACCACAGGTCAGTCATCACTGTTGCCTCAGTAGAAGTAAATATTTTTCAAATTGTAGTCCTGTAATATGTTTAACTTGCAAGGTCAGCAGGTTGCTGCTGTTGCTTGTGTCTGGTGACTGGTGAAAGAAATAGCACCATCAGATTAGCAGGTTCTCACATTATGTGGTCCATAACTGGTGGTGAGTCATCACTGAGAGGGGCCACAGAATTGATGTCTGTCTTCCTGTTCTAAATGTCAGTAAAAGTGGGCTTATGTATTGTTTGCTTGGAGGGTAAAAAGCAGTGTCCTGTACTTGTTCAATGCTTTTGCACTCAAATGTGTAAAATGACAGTACAGTCGAGATAGTGGATTGTTGGAGTGCTCTTTGCACATATGCAGGCCCAGAGAAAATAGATGTGCAGACTTGATGTTACAGGGGTTCATACCATGCTTGTGTCTGGCTGCCTGGCTATGGCAGTGTATAAGGAAATGTGTTCAGAGGAATAAGTATCTACATTCAGGAGTGTTAGAAAGCTAAAGGCTTCAGATCCTTATTTCTGAGGCTAGTAATCCTCAGAAGTAACAGTCACTTTTCTTGAGGGGAAGAAGAAAATCCATAACCATATCATCAGTGTATGGATTCCTTTGCCGGTTGGCTCATGTGAGTTTGTAGGAGTTGGATCACCCTGGAAGTCCAGGAGAGCGGAGGTTGTCAGTAGCTAGTTTAAGGGTCTGTGCTCTGAGAAATCATTTGATTGCAAAGGCTGCTTGACATCCTCAGTGAATGGAAATTTGTGTGTGAGAACCTTACAACGTTTGCATTTTTCTACCCAATAGTGTGGTTTCGTAAGCTAGACTGAAGGCACCCGAGCAGTATTTCTCACTCTGCCTGACCGATACCTGGGAAGATAAAACAATATGCTGAGTCTGTGGGTCTCGCTGACCTAGTAAGAAAAATCCCATCAGAAACTGAGGTGGCACTGAAGTATTCTGCTTATTGGTAGTTCCTGATAGGGCCCAGGTTTGAACCATAGTGGTGAGGTTCAGTGGTTTGTTTTGCCTTTTGCTGTACTTACAGAGGTTCCTGATTGCAAGGAGTACGTCAGCACAAGGTTCTCATTCTGCTCCCACATAAACTGTTTGTACTTCATTGGTCTTTCATAAATTGCAATGTCGTTGCTAAGCAAATTGGCATCTAGTACATACATAATTGCAGAAGCAAACATTTGGCTTCCAGTTTTGCCGTCAACACCCGGCCACCTCTTGGGTGTGTTTGAAGCTTTAGGATATAGATTCCAACTTCTGGCTTGCTTCTTTCTGGTGATGATCAACCTTCTGGCTGGGTTTCATGTATACGAGTATGCTTGCCATTTGGGGATGTATTTGCAGAGGTTGCATAGGAAATGGTGAAAACTGCTTAGGACTCAATGGTTATCTGCAGTCATTTTAATGCAAATGAGACACAAATGCTGTGTTGTCCAAGGGAATATCACCAGTTCCTGTTATGTGAACTTTTCCTCTAACTTAACCTGTCTGCAGTTTATTCAAATATCAGAACCAGACAAGTGTCATCTGGCAAGCTTTATTTCTCTTTTTGTCAATCTTTCTTTCACCTTAGTCTACAACTTGCAAGATGTTGCTGTCTCTGACTCTTGCCTTTCAGTATCTTTTTTTCTGTCCCTGTTCTGCTCTGAGCATTGACCCTACTTCTGTCAACTAAAGTCCCTCATTGCTTTGTCTTCATTTCTTTTTCGTACACACTTTTCTATCTCTGTTGGAAGGAGTCAGAGCTCACAGAGGTCACGAGTGATCTTTACCTGACTAGATCAAAGCACATTGCTTGCTTGCTTGTCCTTTTCCCCTCACACATGCTTGGTTTTCTGGCTCTTGTTAATAGTGAGCTTTCTTTGAGTAGGTAAGCAGCATATTTTATAGATATCTCAGATGATGCTTTTGCTCTTAGTGCCATCAGTTGAAGGATGCTCTGAGACTCATTCACATTGATCTCTTTCATTGAGTCTCTGAGTCAGTAATCAAATAAATTGTTTCTAGCCCTGATGTGTACATTAGCTTGTGTCTGTAGGACTCTTCCAGCACAGTTGTCTCTGCACCTCGTGTGGACAATTTTCTAGGCCCTTTCAAGGCACTTTCTGCCTGCTCCAGAGAACCAACGGGCTTCTGCAACCGTTTGAAAGCATTTAAGCTGAGCTTGTAGCTGCTACTTGTGGATTGCTTTGTAGGGACATGCCTTTAGGAAAGCAGTGGGCTCACAGTTACTTTCCTATCCCGTCCTTCCACTGTGCAGCACCGTGTGTGTAGACACTTGGGTAGCTCAGGTGCTCAAAGCAATATAGCACGTCACTCCACCTGGACTTGTTTTTCCTGCTTCCAGCAAACTCAGCTGTGCCACGTCTGGTACCCAAGCTAATTACTGAAGACCTATCTTTCCTATTTCTTCACACTGCTGCATGTTGCAGAACAGGCAGAAGGAGAAGAAGGAGAAGCAACACTGGCAATTCAATTTCCGTGAATCAAAAACTTTCTGTTTGCAAAGGATTAAAAGAGGTAAAAGGGGAGAGTAATAGGAAGATGCAAGAGTTTTGTTCATGAGATGAGATAGTTGAGCAAAGTAGTTTTAAATGCAGCAATTTATAAGATAAATTCTACCTCCTAGACCACAACGGGATTTTCATGGTAAAATGTGAGAAGCCTGTCAATCAAATGGTAGACATAATTGTTCTTTAAGGGACCCATTAACATCCCATTCCTTTTAATTAAAAATTGTATTTACGTTCTCATACAGACCATATTGGAACAGTAAAAACTTTTTCCATATGAGGTGTGTTGCAGGTGAAAGGCTGTCACAAGCTGTGTGACACATGTGAAACAGGAGTGACTGAAGTCCCAGTGCAGCAACATGTGGCTTGCCTTCGGCTCCCTGCTGACACAGAGGTAGATGGAGGGATAAGCAGCATCTCCCAGGACCACACCCAAACCCTTTGCATTCCTTGCCTAAGAAATTGCTTGTAGTTGCTTATTGTGGCATAGAAAGTTATAATATACAGCATTTGCCATAAGTGTGTCACTTCAGAGCAAATGATGGATTATGTCCTTCCACACCCCAAAAGTTTTTCTTTGTGCTGTAATTAAAAAATAAATGTTGCAATGTTGAGTTGGAAATATTTTGTGCCATACAATGAATTTGTTTTGTTAGGTTGCCTGGATGTAATTGCAACAATGTCAGTGCATTAAACCCGTGTCACGGGGTAGTGGTTTCCTGCCGCTACAGCAGTGCCAAGCACTGCTTTGCTTAGCAGCCCTACTGCTGTCTATCTCCGTCAGCCCTAGCGATTATTTTGCTTCTGTGAAACTTTCTTCGTATTTTGTTCCCTGCATGCATCCTATAAATTATAGTTCTGTTGGAGTGCTAACCACAAATCCCAAGCAGTAGAAAGCGCTGCCATGCCAGAGAGGGGCTCGGCTGGGAGCTGGTTTTAGGTTCGCCCGAACATGTCGGTGATACGAGGGGAAGAAGGCGCTCCAAACCGTGACGGTCTGCTGGGCGCCTTCTACCCATCTGAAAATTGATCCCTCTTAAACAGTTTAGAGAACCCTCGGGGTCTTGCAGCTTACATAAAAAATGAAAGCCCTTCCTGTCTTAGAGCAGTGCAAGCAGTCAATACAAAAGAGAAAAATGATCTTTTAAGTGTATCCCATTGAATCCATTATCTCGAGGGCCCGTGCTTGATGCTTCATCAAAACATCATCGTCTTGGTGATCCATGGGGGAGAGGGTGAGGGTGTGTTCAGGGGATTTCAGAGAAAATGCTGCAGCACTCTCAGTGCCACAGGACAGGCTAAATATGATACAAGCCAGAAAATGAGAGCTGCAGAAAAACTGATATGTTCCTCCTTATAACATATTGAGTTTTGCATGTTTGAAACAAGTAAATCGTTCAGGAAAAGTTTTGAATGTTTCTTTCATAGCCATGAACTTTTGGGCATCTTGTACAATAATTGCTTTGCTTTCAATCAGACTACAAATTTGCAGATTTTTTTTTTTCATTACAATGATAAAGAAAATAAAGGAGGAAATAAAAATCAGTGTTTGTACCATCAATACATTCTACTCTTGTTTTGGGAGGTAGTGAAAGGGTTGACCTGCTCTATCATGAGCTGAATTGGTGCTGAATATCTTGTTCTTATGAGCAAGTGTCAGAATTGTTAGTTTTTAAATGCTGCAGTTTTTGAAATCTTTTGCATGCCTGTACTAATGATTCACATGCTTTTCTTAGACTACCACAAAAGGAAAATCATTGATTTCTGTTGTTCTGAGTTTGCAGTATTTACAATGTGACTGTGGAGTTTTTTACCAGATTATGAGGTTAGGAGCTTATCTTTCTTACTGGAAATAGTAAGCATGTTGCTCTTTTGGTAGATTATAAGCAGTAAAATGGAAGAGCTGGAATTTGTTTTCAATAACCAGTAGCATCAGTAATTCAGAAACACTATTGAAAAAGGGTGTATTTTTGGAAGACAGCGAGAACAACGAAGAGGCACTATTTCTGAATGTAACTGAGCTGTCAAGCACTCATCCTTTGGGGTGTCCTCCATTTCCTTTGGTGAAAGCCTTGCTTAAATAAACTGAGCAGTAGGCAGTGGGTGTGTGCCTTTGCACAACAACATACACCCAGGTGCTTCGTTGGCCAGGGTGATCCCAAAGGCAGAGTGCTGTCAACATTCCTAATTGGTTATTACCCAATAACACACACCCTCCAGTGTCTTGGGACTACAAAACACTTTTTACCTAGCCTTCCTACATGAATAATGAAGCACTTCAAATATTCATCCAATTATAGTCAGCCTCTCTCTTGGCTAAGGATTGCCAAATGCAATTGGACATACTTCTGACATAGAATTTCAGGCTATATCTATGTTGGAAGGGTTTAGTCATAATTCTTGACTTCTGGGGAGAGATTAGATAACACCATGATGGTAATTTCTCCAGCCTCAAAAGCTATTGTTTATTCACTTTTGCTATGAAATTCTAGTTTACTAGCAGCATAATGTGGCAGTTTTAGGAATATTTTTTTTTTCATTTTATACTTGGAGCTTGTCACATGAAACTGTTCATGTTTTTGGAAACAATGAAATGCTTTGCTTTTTCTCCAAGTGCTGTGGCTACAGCTGCGCAGGACTGAAGTTGCCATCAAGCATGTGAAAAGCAGTTAGCAGGTGTACTTTTAAAAATGTAGTTTTATGTTTTAAAACTCTATTTATGTTCTCCTTAAATTTTTTCTGAATATTTTGCTGCCCAGCACAATTGACTCCTGATGTGCCAGTGGCTGACTTTTAAATGTTTTTGTCATGCCTTGCTAACATTTTCAAAAACAATGTCCTTATCCTTTGCAGAATATTAAGGTTTAATTTTGCTTTACTAGCTTCTCCTATGTATAAGCTCCCTGGAGTGATAATCTTCCCTCTGGCCTTTCCAAACCTGATGAAGGCTGTGCTCCATACTCCTGCTCACGGCAGCTTCCAGCTCCGCTGCAGTAATGCCACAGGGAACCACACTGGTTCCATCGTGCTGCCACAGAGAAAAGGCCAGTGTCCATCTTTGTGGCGCTAAGGAGATGCATGAGTAGGGAAGTGGTGGCTAATGTTATTCTAGGGAGATAAAGCTGGCAAAACAGTGGCAGGTAGGATATCTGCCTGCTTATTTCCCCTTTGGAAGACCTTATGGGAAAGGGAAAGGAGAAAAACCGCTGCTTTTCTGTAGCTAAAGTGTATTTAGAGGCTCCACTTTTCATCAGACATTCTCATTTTCCCAGTTTCTAATATTGCTGTCTCATAAAGCTGGGCCTTGGGCCATGCCTCTCATACTGGCCTTTCCTTGCTTGGTAGCTAACCTCGATAAACTCATCAGCAGAGCTACAATTGCACCTTCCCACTTCCACTTTGGATTAATGGTGTAGCTCTCCGAACCTGAATGGATGCTGCTCTCCAGACCACAGAGGTCTGATTCTAGGTGAGCATTTAATTCCCCTCTTGGGAAGTAGAAATAAAAGCCCTAATCAGGTATGCTTCATGCTTCTCTCTTGGGTAGGCTCAACAAAATGAAGGATGAAAAAGATTCTGTTGGAAGTTGCTGCTGTCTGCTATCATTGCAAGGCATAAAGCACTGGTTTGAAAATAGAAACAGCTGGTATGGGCACAACTTTCAATTGTGTTTAGCTTTCACGTGGGTCAGTTTATTATTTCCTATTAAAATGCAGAGTAGTTCAATCAGAGGCGTAAGCCCTTCTTCCTTCTGTTTATTAATGAAATCCTGGAAACGTGATAAACATGAATGGCCCTGGGAGTGATGAAGAACGCATAACAGGTTTGATACCGTGTAAAAAATATAAACCTGGTAGTGCAGTTCTTACTCAGAGAAGAAAAATTAGTCATGTTGTTCTGCAAACCTGAACCTGCAGAAACTCTGCTGGGCTGTGCCAGGCTGTTTTGCATGGGGACAGCTCATCTGCGGCTCTTCAGTGAGTATTTCTTCCAAGAGCCCTTTCTGTTACTATGAAGGACCACAGAAAGGGCTCTGTCCCTTGACCTTTCATGCCAGAATATTTTTCTTTGCAGTGTGCTTCCACTGGGAAAGGTGAGCAGTGATGAAAGCTTTATCAGTTGGAAACTGCAGAGGCTGTAGGCAGAAAATAAATGGGGTGAGGTCCCAAAAAAAGCAGTCAGTGAAATCTAGTCCTGGTAAAGGTCAAGTTTGTTGTAGCATGTTGCTGACTAAGTGCACATCCATCATAACAGAGAGTTTACTTTCCTCACTGCTGTCTTAATATGGTTCTGCTGTAGTAACAAAACATTGGGGATGGTAGGGCAGGTAGTGTGGGGGGGATGCTTCAGCCAGCAAGAATGTGTTCCTGTCAGCTTTCCCTGCTTCAGAGTTGAGATGAACTCCTTCTTTGTCTTGCTGAGTGCTAGTTATAATAAATAATAAGTCAGTGATTTGCTCCCAAAATTAGAAGTGGAATCTAATTTTGCCTGTGTTCACAGACTGAGGAGCAAACATGCTTTGTCTGACTTTGATCCTGCAAAGTAGCCTCAGCTGCTGTCCAGAGTCATATGCTGGCTGTTTCTGTGCCCCTCAGTATTTGTTTAGCAGAGGATTTTTCTCGAAGATCAACCAACCCTTGAAGGCACGGTGGAGAAATACCCCTTCCTTTTGTCATCTGTTGTGAGGCTCAATTCTTGGTAAACACTTCTGCAGGATCCCTGCAAAGCTGTTGCTGCCTTTGTGTTACCAGTGTGAATATGGCAGACTCGTTCTTTACTGCAGTGTAAATCCCTGGGGCAGATCTCTGCCAGAGGCCTTCTAACATCAAAGCACAGATACGGTGGCTGGTGGCAATTAGAGGCAGCAAAGATGGCTTATGTGCCTGCACCCACTGTGGCTGGAGCTCTGGGTGGGCTGCAGGATTCAGGGATGGAGTAGGCACAGCTGCTGAGCAGTAGGGCTTGGGGCAAGCATCTGAACTGAGGGGCAACTGCAAGCAAATGAGACCTGTTGTCTTGCTGCTTTTGTTGACTGCGCTGCTGCAGGATCAGTGGTAATGTAACAGAGCCCAGTCTGACCTCAGGTGCCTTCTCCCTCCTGTCAAAACCCACCACGAAGCTGGTGCTCAGCAGCAGGTTCTGCCTTCTGCTGGACAACTGGGCAGCCCAGGTTCATTTTGCCTCCTGTCATTATTTGTGGGTAGTTGTCTTGTGGTATACACTGAGGGAAGAAAAGATGCGCAGAAGTGAAGGGCCAAGAACTGTTGGAGTGCACTAGGTGGTAGTAGAGAGATAAGCCCTGAAAATCAGAGAGAGGGCCTCTTTCCTGAGCCCGGAGGTGACCCTGGGAGTGCATCCAGGTCACCAGGGATGGACTGAGAGAGGATTGTGTGTTTATGGACAGACTGGACCTGTGAGAAGTGTTAATTGTAGTTTGTGGCCTTATAGGGTATTGTTTGCCTATTACCATAATAGGTAAAATCTGTGCAATGCCCCAGGTGATTGGGGGACACTGTGGTGAACATCTTTCCTGTTTATATGATGTGATATCCTGTTGGGTGCTGGTATTTAGGGAATTCTGACTGCGCAATAAACATCTTTGCCTTTCTCCATCTTATGTGCAAAGTCCTTGCCCATGTGTCATTACTGCAAAGAACTGCACCATAGGTTTCCATCACGGGACTGTGAGGTTAAAACAAATAAATACAGACTTTTGTGCGTAGGGTGGTTAGCAATATATAATTTGGTGGTGTGACTTCCTAGTCAAAGTTGGTTGTTTTAACACATTATCTTTCTCCAAACTTCTTCCTTTCATGGTGCTAATTGGCTTCTGCCTGCCACTAAAAGAGGAGGATTTTAGGAAGGTAATGGAAAATAATCAAAATCAAACCACAGCCCCAAACTGTTTGTTGCAACACTGGTGGCTTCTGGAGAGATGGGGCTTTGATGAAACAGTGCAGCTCTTGATTACCCTAAACTATTTTCAGTCTTCTGCACCTTTCGATAACGTGGTTCCGTAGATCTCCTGTAAAGATAGCAGAAAATAATTTATATCTATGCCTTGGAGGGATGAAAGAAAAAAAAATCAGAAATCTACCAAGACACCTGCATTTCTGCTAAATTAAAATTTCATTACATTCACATATAGAGCAAAAAGCATTGGTATTAACTAAGTACACAAGTGAGGGGAATAATGCAAGGTGGTTGTAATGTGTTTTATTTTCAACAGAGAGGAGTTTTTGAAACAGTTTTCTGTCCCCAAATATGCATGTATCGGAACTTGCATTGTTCTAAAAAACTGTAGGTTTGCAATTCAGTATTTTTCTCAGTAAATTCTTAGCTTTTTTTTTTCTTGTTGTTAAGGGAATCCTTGTCTTTTGGCATATGTACCTGTGTTGGTTCTTGGTCAGGTTTTTTTTTCAGTTTTAGTGCAAGCTGCAACTTAATTTATTGATATGAGGGTTGTCTGGTGTTGCCAGCATCTGGGGAAAAGGGCAGATGCGGTATGGAGAGACCCTTAGGAAATGTGCTTTTTTCCCTTCTATTAATCCAAGTGTAGTTATATTTTGCTCTTTTTAGAAAAAAAGAGAGAGAGAGAGAAAAGCTTCACAGTTAAGTGAACGAAATAAGGAAAACCTACAAACTCAAGCAGTAGTCTGCTTCATCATCAGCATATTTCTACTAGTTTAAAAGCAGTGCTCAGCCTGGTAGGCATCTTCTTGTTTATTAATGGCCTGAAATCACCACAGGAAGATTGTGACTGTTGGCTTGTGCTGGTTTCCACGAGAAAGAACACAGCGGATGTAAGACATATATCCTCACTGTTGTAAATCCTCCAGACTGATGGAGTTATGCTCATCTGAGTGTTTCTCCACAGATCATTTCCCACCTGTCTGCCTGCATTCAGGATTTATGAGTTGCTGCGTGACAGGGCTGTCGCAATCTTTTGGGTGCATGATCGCTGCTGCAGTGGTGCACAAGGTGTGCGTGGAACAAGACCCAGCCCCGTGTGGGTGGGCTGCCCTTCGTGGCAGTCTCTGTCTGTCCATGGGCTGTAGCTTGATCCTGGAGTCAGCCCACTTCAACACCCTGCTGAAATACTTGAGGCTGACTGCCTGCATTTAGGAAGCAGGGCTCCTAACACACTTTGCAGTGTAATATGACTTTGGATGTCACTCTTCTGTATTTCCTGTAGTGAAGCTGTAGCTCAGGAAGGAGCTAAGACCGATCAGCTCCTCTGAGTCATATGAGTTACAGAGTAAAAGAGCTCTTAAATTAAAAATGTTACCAATTCCTACACAATTTAGGAGCACTACAAGCTATTGCTCTGGATTTAATATCATATAAATTTGCAGGTTTTTTTATTTAATAGACCCTGATTTTTTTTTTTAACTGAAATTAGTGCCTAGGAAAAATTGTGTTGGATTTTGTTTAATATATGAATTTTTGTACAGTTAGTTTCTGGTCATTTTTGTGAGTGGTTTACTCTCACCTTGATGTGGGAAGCTAATGCCTGCGCGCAGTTCCTGCCCGGACTCTGTGGCTGCTCCAGCAGGGCACAAACCTGCAGCAATGTCCCTGTGCCATCACCCAGCACTTTGGGATGCCCTAGAGTATCTGAAGTGGTAACAGGCAGCTGAATCACATCCTGGATGTTGTTTATTAAAGGAACCATGTTGTAACATTTACTTTTGTCGTGTGGTGTTTTTGCAGATTTTGCTCTCTACAGTTATGGTGTCTGTTTTCACATCCATGGATTAATTATTCCTTGCACCACTAGTTTATGGGGCTGTATTGCTTCTGTGCTGTGTCTCAGCTCTCTTCCTTTCTCCTCTCTCTACCTCCTCCGCAGGATTGCATCTGACCTGCTGCTGGGTTTGGTATGGCTGCAGGGATGATTACACCATGGCAGCATCTAATTTAATAAACAATAAAGCCACTGTTTTGTATATGCAATGTTTGTCAATGGAAATAATGTTATCTGTGTGTTTTTTTATCACCCCACCACCAGCAAAATGTTCAGGTGTGGCTTTGGCATTTCTAACCTGTGCAATGAGCATTATTTATTGCTCAGAGCCACTGTCTAAGATGTTTTAGGTGGACTTTCCTGTCCTCTTAAGTGATTAGCGCACAGGTTTTGTATGAACTGATTTGGTTAATGGTGTGATTTTTCTAGTTACTGAAGTGCATAAATCATTTCAACCTCTAGCATGGAAGCGATTAAACATGTAAATGTATGGGAATGAGTTATACGGGTATAAACACGTTTCTTTATATAGGCACTGGTGGGTGTCCACACTAGGAATCACAGCAATGCAATTGTATTTTATGTGAGTTAGAGTTAATCAAAAAAAGAGCAGTGTACGGTCCTGTGTTTCTCGTACTAAATTCTGTGCTCATAACACCCATCTCTTCCTTGCCTCTGTTGTGTATGCTCTTATGCTACATGGATTGCCCTTCTAGAAGAATTTGTAATCTAGGATGTTAGTCTGAAAGTACTGCTTTCAGTCTAGGTGGAGGAATCTCTGAGCAGGTGGGCTAAGTAAGTGGTAAAGGAAAACACAAATGTTTGAGAGCAGTATAATAAATGTGCTATTGGATGCTGGCCTTGCAGCTTCTCTCATTGCAATTAAAGTAAGCTTTATAGGAAAAGAACATTATTTGGGCAGCCAGGGTGACCTTTCTTTGTAGTTTTCATGGTATGTGTGTAATAATACCATCTCCAATACATTTGCCTGCCTCTGTGCAGAGAGATGTGTTGCTTATTTACTAAACATGTCATCAGCATCTCCTGCTCCTCCTCAGTTCAGCATGTGTCCCTTGGGCTGTATTTTCTGCGTATTCTTTGAGTCCTGTTCTGAAGATTCATTCTTGCATGCTTTCTTTGCAATGTTCCTTAGTCTGGTACCTTCTTGCTTCATTAGATCATTAAAGACATAGTCTAAAATCTTCCACACAGAGGGAGGTTTGCAAGTGTTAGAGTTGCAGGAGCATCTCTAATATCTCACGTATCTTAACTTGTGAAGCTAGTTTTGACTACCTTAATAGTGTTCTTCGTACGTGTATTTTTTTTTCCTCCTTTGTCTATTTGTGTAGGGTTTTTAAAAAGCAGACTGAACATCTTTTCCACCTTCCCTGGCAAATTTGCCTTCTGACAGTCCAAGCCCAAGTTCAGCAGCAGGGTTGAGACCTGGTAATCTGTTTTACAGGCTTCTGCTGCACAAGCTAACGGCAGCAAATTGTTGTCCTCTGCATGAACTGCACTTAAGAAGGATGTTACAAAGTTTGTGTGTGACTTTCATGAGTATTTATTGAAAGCAGAAGAGCGAGGCTGTTTGGGAATACTTCATTCTGGGCTCTGAAGGCTGGTGTTTTCTGGGGACACAGGCACAGACATAGTAAACATCTAAAAGTTTTAGAAGCACTTTGTCTCTCTGAATTTTATTCATTAATGGGAAGCTTTTACTTAGGCTTTAATGTAGTAGTGGCCTCTTTCTCTCAGGATCCCTGTAGGATCTCCCATAGAGCATATAGAGGTTAATTGTGCAGTCTCCTGCCTTTATGGGCTGCAAAGCAGGAGGGACTTGTGCAACTCTTGCAAAGGGAAAGGCAAGTGTATTCTTGTCCTGTCTATGGAAACGTGTTGTCCTTTCTCTTAGAGAAGGCAGCAGTTAACGAAACAACATAGAAGCGATTTCTGGCTAAGTAGTGAAAGTTGTGAAGATAATGGAAAGCTTAATTCATTATGGTTTCATTGCCATGTTTGTCATTTATAGGGAAAGAGGTTCCAGGCATATGAAGTGTGGTGCCTGGTTCTCAATGGAAAGGGGCAGAATTAGCAACACCTTAGAGCTTCTACAAAGCACAAACCTGCTGAAGTGGGGTCTCTGTTGGGTTTGGATCCAGAACTTGTTTTGCTGCTACTTTTCTAAGGCATTTCATGGAGAGTCTCAGAGTGTTTCCTAATTTCCAGTGATTCGTATGTGGAATGTTGGTGCTGAGTCTTCTCAAGGATACAGAAGAAATACTGAGAGCTAACAGAGGTTTGAATGAAATTCATGAAAGCAGAGGGGCAAACTTGATATACAAAGGAATACATCAAAGGATTTTCCCCATTCTGAGAAGGTTTTTTTGTTGGTTGTTTGGGATTTTTTTGAACATCATGAGTTTTGAAAGGGAAATGGCTCTGGTAGCTTTTACCAAGCTGCTTTAACGGTGTCCTCTCTTTGTGGAATCCGCATGAACAGGTTTATCAACAGGGATTTGAAGATGGGTATTGTTAACAATCTTTTTATTTAAAAAAAAAAAAAAAGTTGACAGGCTCAAAGGAGACTGAGTTGAAACAAATATATTTTTGCTTTTTACTCAAATATGATCCTAAGACACAAGTTCCACTTTTTCACATTGCTGCCTGTGAAGGAGTTCCATGTTCTGAATATATGGATTATCATGGCCTTTGGGATGTTGTGCATCCACCGGTTTACCTACTTTCCGGCTTTTGGTATTGAATGATAAACACTCCTCTTCTGCTCCTATCCTCCATTATCTGTACTCACAGCCAACCTGACCATCTTAAACATGATTAAAATATAATTCAAAGTTATTAGCTAATTATGACGCAAAGTACTTAATTTGCCATTGCACCCTAATAACTTAAAGGTACTCCTGATAGCTCGGTAATAACCATATCATAAGCAAAAGGACACGGTTGCTACTAACTTAATAGGCAGCTTCCCTCAAGATAAAACAAATAACATACCTCAATGAAATCGGATTCAAGCTTAGTAAAATTATCTTGGCAAGCAAAGAGAGTATTTGTTAATTTTTCTGTGAAATGTTATCATTGCCAAGAAAACTTGGTTACAAAAAACAGAGATGGCAAAAGTATTTGCATGAATAATTGATTTAACATTTCATTGGTTTAAGTGATTTTAGGAAAAGTGGTTTTGATATGCTCTGGAAAACTAGAAAGTTTTTTAAGGACTTATTTGCGAGATACCAAACACTGTAGGAGATGTGGGGCTTAAAGGCTTGTAGACTCTTCTTCTGTATATCCAGTGCGTGCACAAGCCTGAAAAGAAAGAAGAGTAGAGACGGCATTTCAAGGACTAAAATACTGGTGGTCAAGGTGTGGCTATGGACCACCAAGGTGTGCAGGGAAGGCCATGTGTAGTTCCTTACTGCCTGATGTCCTCACAAATACCTAGAGCGAATTGCCCCCTGTGATGAGAGGGATGATGGTAGGTATATGCAGCCTGCTGCCCTGCTCTGAGTCTCCATGATTTGGCAGGTGGGTCAGTCAGGGTGCTGGCTGGTCCCAGAGGTGTCTCAAAGTGCTAGAGAAAGAGAGGGGCTGTGGCACCATTCTGTAGACAGTGGTTTGGCTGAAGGAACAACCTGTTTGGGGATTGCAAGGCTTAAGTTTTCTGGAAACATATCTGCGTGGTAGCAAAAGGGCTTGAGGTTGTTTGGTATCTGAAGACAAGCAAAACTGTGAGGGTCAATGATGTACTCAGTCACAGAATATTCTGAGTTGGAAGAGATCCACAAGGATCATCGAGTCCAGCTCTTAAGTGAATGGCCCACACATGTCTTGGGAAGTGTCAGTAACTTCAGTGTCTGTCAGATGGAGGAACCTCACTTTCTGAAAAGTGATGGGATTTGTGGGGATAAAGATCCTGGTTTGGGGTGGGAGACCAGCTGGTGAGCAGAGGATAGAACCCCTCTCAGCCACATCTGAAGCCTGTAATGCAACCTAGAGATTCAGGAGGTTTGGCTGACACAGTATTGAAATTGCTTTTAAAACACTTACCTGCCCAGCCGTGTGTGGAAAAATGCAGATTAGGGTTTCAGCCTGTTCCTCTTATCAGTCTGCATCTCTCTGGTACACCAGAGCAGAGACAGAAGGAATATGGTAAACAGAAACTCCCTGGCCCATCCACGGTCTGGGGTAGTGCTCTCCTGGCCTCACCCTTGTTGCCATTGTGCAATGTGGGAGATCGTTTCCATCTACCTGCATATACAGTTTTCTGGTCATGAGTCAACAGCTCTCAGCATCCCATCGCAACTATTTATTCCTTTCTATTCTAAAACGTCAGCATTTCTACAGGTGCCAGTTGTGTCTGGCTAGATGATGGTCCTGAGTTTGGGAATGAGGGTTTGAACATCCCAGGAGAAGGCTGTGACAGAGGCTACATTTTCGGAATGGCTTCCGTTGAGCATTCGGGCACCCTGCACCCACGTCCGGCTGTCAGCCAGTATGTTCTGTACACCAGGGGAGATGTTGTCTTAGCTCAATTTCATGGTTCAATCATTAGTTCTGGTGTGAATCTCCTAGGTAGCTAGGTCAACTGTTGAGCAGGGAAAACACAGGTTTTATTTTATTTTGGAAAAACTTCCTTTTCAGGCAAACAGAGATAAGGGTGCTTCTACTGACTTGTTCAGCCTTGGCCATCCATTTTTTAATTCACCCTGTGACCCACAAATCCACGTTTGTTCCGCTGTCATTTCAGTACATGTCTCGCATTCTCCACGCTCATCTGTGGCGTAGAAAGACGTAGTTTGCTCTCGTGTCAGTAGCATTCCTGAAACATGACTACACGATGTTGTGCAATTTATACTTTTCCAGTTAATGTGTCAGTTTGTCCCTCTGGATTAGAGCCAATGACTATTAGTCCATTTTGTAATATGTCTGATTTTCTTTCATCTCTGCTCCTGATGCTGCCTCTGATCAGGCAGGTTGTAGCAAATCCCATGTTTCTCTCTCTTTTTCTTTCTTTTTTTTTTTTTGTCTGATGCATTCCCTGATGATACCATGTCACTCATCATTTCAGATCCTTCCCATCTGCTCCTCACATGCTTTGCTTTGCCTTTAAGATTATTCACCACTTTTTGTCTATCTCACTTCCTTCTAAATGCTTTATGAGCCCTCTGAGCTTGCCCCTACCTTTTCTTTTACTGTCATGCTGAAGTAACAATCTTAAGATGTTTGAAATCTTCTCATGTAAATGATTCAGTTCCTTAATCTTTAGCAAATATTTCCACACAGGTTTGACATCCTTTTACTCAGTATTTGGCATTTATCAGTTCTTTAAAATGCGATGTAACTTTTTTTTTAAACCTTGTAAGAACTGGTGTTTTAATACCTCCTCCTGTACATTCTTCTTCTCTGTCATTTTGGCTCCTATAAAAATAATTTTTCTATAGAAGGTTTAATGAGATTTTAGGTTTCAATGCATTTTTCCCCTGTTACCTTTGCTTTATAATCATTGTATTCATGCATCTTCTCATAACGTAGCAACTGTATGTGCCAAGGAATTCCTGAGACTCACGGACATGAAACCTTAAATTAAATGTAAGAAGAAAAGATAAGAACAAATTATAATAGCACTGAGAGCAAGAGATTACAACAGGGTATTTGGTTAAAATGCGGTTTTCGTAATATATGTTCCTGAAAATTGCAAATGTATTCTGTTATGTTTATGAGCCAACTTTTGTTATGCAGAGTTATAAAGGTTGCTATGTATTCAGTCTCTATGGAGTCAAATGATGTAAGTTATTCAAAGAAGAAAAGCAGGTTGATACTGTCAAAGTGATCCTCTGGAAAAAAAAAGAATAGAAACCTCATCATTCTCCACTTGGGTAGGATAACATTTCTCGCTGGTATGGACACCTCTTCTACTGTACTAGCTGCTAGGGGACAGTGCAAAATTATATAATTTAGACATATGAGGAAGTAAAATTAAAGAGCCATGAGATGAGCATACCATTAAACAGATCTAATTTATATTGGGCTCTTATGCAAATTGCCTTTGAGCACTCAGTAAAAGAAAATGAAAAGAAATTAATAAGGACAGCTTGGACTAAAAGTTGTAGAGAAAAAAAAAAGTAAAAGCCTGTTCCAGCTCACTCTCCACACACTCCAGAGTGTTAAATAAGCATTCCCATCAGCCACATAAATATAATGATGTGATAATAAAACTTGCACTTAACTTTTGAGGACCAAACTCCTCATCACTTTGCCACAGTGGCTCCAACCAGATGAGTAAGATTTCAAATAAAATACCTTTACTTTGCCATGTGTTTTGTTACTGGAGGGAGAGATGTTTTCATGAGTATTTTGCTCTTTGCCAGCTGCTGAATATCCGCCCTCAGTGAAATCCAGACAGTTACTTGCCTTGCCATTGGTGTGGGATCGCAGGTTCCAGGGCATCACTGATGCTCCTCCTGCTGCACAGTCCCCTCTGATGGGTTAAGAAAAGGAGTTCACACCAGTTTTCTGCCCTTTTTATTCTGTGAAAAACATGGGGAACAGGGAAATCTGAGAGCTCAGAACTGTCGAAAGTAGCTTATTGTGAAAGATTTTCAGTTAGTTTTGAGTTTGTAGTGTACTCTGATAAAGACGTTAATATGAGAAATAACATTCTGAATATATTAAATTATTAGAAACCTCTATTTTCTCAGAAAAGAGAAAGATTTATGTCTGCCTTAGTTTGAAAGTGATGTAATATTCTGCATGTTTGCAAACATCAAGGCTTTCAAAGCTTTTCCATGTTCCCTGTATCCTTTTGATTACAGAAGGGAAGAATTTCAGCTCAATCCAGTGAAGCCATTAAAATAATCTGCAGAACTCTGTCATTTTTCTTGGCATTAAGAGTGTTTTGCAACAGTTGAGTTGTTTAATTAGTAATGGCCATCTTGTTCCTAATTATTTCTGCTTTCCCACATTCTCAGCTGAGGCAGAATATACTAAAGTGAAGTATTTTCTCTTTATGTGTATAATAATAATGTATATAAATATTTATACAGTGAGAGAGCAAGGTTATAAACAGACTATGTATACAGTTTTGCTGCAGATTGAGTATATTTTTATACTTGACAAGGAGGACTTTTTTCTGAAGAATTTGAGAAATCCTGCAAGCAAGGTCATCTTCCTGTGCTGGCTTTTTGGTCTAGAAATACTGTTATGGGAGTGCTGATCTGTGGGAAGAAAGATCCATCCCTGTAGTATTTTATGGAATTAAAACAATGATCTTTTCCATTCCCTCTTGTTTTTTCTCCAGTAAACAAGGACTTGTAACTATACCTGGTTTGTGTCCTTAAAGTAAAACCAAATTCTCTGATGGAAGCAGGGTTTTCCACTGGTTATATTTTCAGCCCTCGAAGCATTCGATTTCTGACAGTGGAATATGCTACTTAAAGCCACACACATTAATTATTACCCATTGGAGGTTGTGCTTTCAACCCATGGGACATTAATTTTCCTGATATATGGAAAATTCCAGCCTGTTAGTTTTAATTAAATATTTCAGAAGTACATTTTCTTGTAAATGGACTACAGTTTCTTATCCTTTACCCTTGATATTTGGCTAATTCTGCATATAATTATCATCTTATTTTGCAAGCCTCCTTCAAAGCGCTTTCCTGTTTCGAAACTCCATTCAGCTGTTCCATATCTGTCATTTAAAAAAAAATGGTATCTTTGCCAATCATCAGCCAACGTTGTCAAGAAGGAGATGGGGATAAAAGTATTTCAGGCTTTCTTGGGAAGTGAAATGATAATGACTTACCAGTCTCTTCTTGTGCCAGCAAACTGGTGTTTCTTAAGCATCATAATCCCAGTGTAGGACCAAGCGGGAATGCCAGCAGAGCTATGGGTGGGAGGGAGGACGGTTATCAAATCGTATTGTACAGAGGAGGTGACAAGTGAGGCACGAGAGAGAGCTTCCCGCTGTGCCCCCGGGAACCCAAAAGTACGTGGTGAGGCTGGAAGATGAGGATGCTGCTCGTTCCCCAGATCCTGGCATAGCCCAGTCTCCTCTCCTGATGGGTGTAGCAAATGCAGATTAGGAGCAGGACCATGTCACCAGATTTGGATCCCATAGAATCTTAAATTTTCCCCTGAAGGCCATATGAAGGAAGCTAGCATCTACATTTTTTCCATCTGAAAAGGAAAAAAGTTTAATTTTGTTTACAGAAGTCTCTCTGCCGGCTGTCTACCCTTCCAATGCTGTTTTAATATGTGAAAGAGCAGTTGTGTATTGCAAAGTGATCCTGGGAGGGGAGTCAGGAGGGAATTGGGACTTTGCAGTTCCTGGGATTTTGCTACTGTTGCTGCTGCTGCTGCAGAGCGGCAGAGCACTAAGGTAGTGCTGTCTGTTAATGCTTCCAGCCCATTCCCAAAGCCTTTCAGGTCCCAGGTAGCACTCCCAGTGGCTGAACACTCTCCTCAGCATTATGGTTTTGTCAGAAGGCTCCATCCTCTGATACTATCTTGCTCTTCTCTAAACAATTAATAAAATGGAGACAAAAAGCCTAGAGGTTTAAAATATGTAATTATATAAGTAATTTAGAACTAGGAAAATGCTGCAGAAACCAATTACAATTATACATTTCAGTAATGACTGACTTGGCCAAATACATGTTTTGTGTGTGAATTCCATGATAAATTTGAAGATGACATGCTTGAGTATAAGGGAAAATTAATTCTAAATGCTGAGTACTTCCATATTAGACATGAAATGTGGCTCATCTACCAAGAGAACAGGAGCCTGTATTATATGGGCTGTCGCAGCTTAAATTTTGAGCAGCAGGGCAGGCAGTAACAAGTCTTTGAGGAAGAAAGCTTGAATAGTTCAAGGGATGGCTTCGAAAAAACAATGTTCTGTACCTGATCATGATGCAAAATATATTTAATTCCTTATGTGTTACAGACTTCATGCAACTTGAATTGATTCAGGTGTTTATTACAGAACTGTAAATGGCCGGCTGGGGTTAATGGAGTTTTATTTCTTTCCTGGTCTCCTCCCAGCTGGTGAGAAACTATAGATGAGATTTATATTCTGTTCACATCATATATATATACCTGCTCCAGGCACAGACGTCATTCCAAACTCCATTTGGGTTGCCTGTGCCATTTTCAAAGGGAGGATATTTGGCTGTTGATGCAACACAGTGTATGGTCACCTGGAACCCTGCCCCTCTGCAGTTCCCTGAGAGCCTGCTGCAAGCCCTGCTGCCTCCCCCTCTGGGAGCCACTTCTGTCTTTTGCCTCTTGAGCCCCTTCTGGACTTCCCTTTCTGCTGGCCAATAGATGGGGCATCTCTCAGCCTGGGGTGCTTTATGCAGCCAGGAGGGCTGATCACCTCTGAGTATTTGGTGGCTTTTTTTTATTGCTGGTGGATGGGCGTTCGTTGTTCATTCACTTCTTTTAAAACAAAACAAAAATAGTATGCCAGGACTGTTTGTTTTCAAAAAGTATTTCCACATTGCATGTACAGACATATGGACAGGCACACAGAATCAGGCCTACCAGTCACTCCTGCTCATTGCATTGGGAAACCACCTGTGACTCAGGAGTGTTTTGCAAATGCCCCAGTGCAGAAACAAAACATTTATTTCATGTTGCTCTGAGGGTTTTGTTTGGAGTTTCCAGCCCTTCCTATTGCTCTAACTAAAGCTGGTTTGGGGGACCCATGTACAGAAATGTATGTGCGCCCAGTGGTTTACGTTGCAAGACCTGTTGGCAAGTGGAGGCTCTCTAGGTGGCTGCACGGTTCTGGTGGTCAGTGAGTGGTGTCTAAAACCTGAGACATTTTTCTATAGTATTTGAGTGTTCTGATCGATACCTGCCACAAGCACTTAACTTTTACATTAAAGCATTAGCTCACAGTGAAATGTTATCAACTCTGTACCCCCTTTATATTATCTTTATATTACCACAATGTGCTGCTCTCACCTCAGCTGTGCCTGCCCGAGTGTTGGTTGCAGTAAATGGTATCCAAAAAGTGACCTGGGTTTAAAAAACAAGTGAAAACCGAGCAAAGAACCAAACCAAACTATTCCCCAGGTACCCAGATTTAGTTTCCAAACTAAATCAAGTTCCCTATGCAGTGCTCTGGAAAGCAGAGTGAGTCAGTCCACGGTGTTGGAGCATCTAGAAGGGATGGGGTGTGCTGAAGGGGACTATCAAAATGTGTGTCCAAAATAATTGAGGATTTGTCATCTTATGAGATATGGATTGGGGCAGTGAGGTGGGTGGGAGAGGCTGCTGCCCTGGCTTCTTCCCTTCCACCTCCCCAGCTGTGCTGCTTGGAAGTTAATGAGGCCATGCTGGAAAATATATGTGGCTTACACAGTGGTTTGAAACGAGCCCTTTTCTTATGGAACAAAGCCACAGAGCTGCTTCCGTGAAGTTTGCACTGGAGGGTTTTGTAGCATTGGGCCATTTGGGCAGCTCTTGAGCTGAGCTTGGTCTGACTCTGCTCCTTGTCTCTTGTTTCCTCTCCAGAATTGGCCGGCTTTTCGATGGCACAGAGCCCATTGTCCTTGACAGTCTCAAGCAGCATTATTTCATCGACAGAGATGGGCAGATGTTCAGATATATCTTGAATTTCTTAAGGACATCAAAACTCCTCATTCCTGATGATTTCAAGGTGAGATTTCAAGGGACTTGGGTTTTTGCATGTACCTTGGTAAAGCAAATATCTGGTGTGTAGTCAAAACAGAGCCCTGGATAGGGAAGGGGGACTTGCAGGGTATGGTGTTTGATTTCAGGTACATGACAAAAGTAAGAATGGGGTTGCTAAAGTGGTGTCTTCTTTTCCTAGTGTGGCATCAATATTAAACTTTCCCCTCCTGGCTACAGTGGTAATGAAGCAACCTTGCCAGGTTTGACCTAGGGAAATTAAATAGTGTGGGATACTGATGGAAACAGAAGCGATGTTACAATCTGCAACTGACTGCTCATGAGCTTTGCTGATTACTTGTCCCCTTATCCATTTTTACGCTTCCCCAGTGATTGCAGCAGCTCCTGTTTCCACTCCCACACTGAAATTCAGAAAATGGTGTGTGAATCACAATATTGACAAAATAAACTGCACACATAGTAATATTTGGGCATTAAGTCATAGAATCTGTTCTCCCTCAGACTCTCGAATGCATGCTGCAAGTTTAATTTTGGAGTTTTGGAGAAGTCAGGAATGAACAGTTCTATGTTTATTATTTAAATTTTAATAAAGAGCCTGCTTTTTTTTTTTTTTTTTTT